>CM061233.1:45924512-46130313 GCA_030844895.1 Ambrosia x helenae
TGTAAAATCTTGTATGGTACAACCGAGAATTTTTGTTATCCATACCATCGGTCATCGGTATTGTCTACATATGACATAACCCTTAAAGATCTAAATTAAGAACTATTAGTCATAACCACGGTAATGTAAAAATAAAAATTCGCATACATGAATAAGAAAAAAACTATTCATAAAAATAGTAATTTAAAAATAATAATTCGTGTGATGTGTTATTTTTTGTCCCAAGTCTTACAAGTCTGAATTTTCATATTTACATGATTCTAGGGGTGAGCATATGAAAACCGATAACCGAAAAAATCGAAACCCAACTGATAACCAAACCGAAAAAAACCGAAACCGAATTAACCGATCGGTTACGGTTAACATATGGCCAAAACCAAACCATTCGGTTACGGTTTTGGTTTTCCTTTCTTCCGTAACCAAAATAACCGAAACCGGACCGATAGTTATATACTTAAGTATTTTTCATACATATATCCATGTATTTGGAACATATTTTCATGTATTTTCGGTATATTTCATTGTATCTTTCATGTATATCTATGTATTTGAATTATATCTTTTATGTAACTCATGTATTTTTCATGTATATCAATATATTTTAAGAATTTATTACTTATTTCCTCGGTATTTCATGTATTTTTCTTACGTTTTGATATACATACATATATATATATATATATATATGGTTTTTCTTATTTAAACCATAAAGAAATTAAGCAAGGTGGGTATCAGAAGTGCCATTAAAATCCCACACTTTAATAGATGAGACAATACAAGGGCGTATTTAATACAAACCAACATTAAGTAGTGTAAGAAGCGCATAATGCACATGTATCTAGTGATTGTATATATATCAAGAGTTCCAAAAAGGAAATTAAAAAGTACGGTAAACGGTTATATAAAGGTCTTGTGTATCATAGTTGAGACAAAAGCCATAAAATGGTTTATACATTTTATACATTTATTAGAGCATTCACATTCCTTTCACAATCGCCAACCTAATAATTTAAAAGACTTAAAAGTGTGTATCATAGTTGAGAAAGTTGTGCAAAATAATTCTTCAGCTGCTAAGGGCTAATGTTTTATTTTCAATAGAGTAGGTTTTGCAATACAAAAAGGGGTAGCAGCCCATTTACCTACGTATCACTTGTAATTGGCTGTATTTGATTAGTAGTTATAATAACCAACCAAATCAATAGTTGAGACAAAAGACATAAAAGTTTCTATACAGTTATTACAGTTCTCTACTTTAAACAGGTTTACTATTTTGAGATTAGAGCATTCACATCCCATAATCTGAGACGGGCCAAAAGTGACAAATTTTTATGAGCTCCATCGGTAAAGCTAATTCGACGTAATTCGACAAGCTACCTTTAATGTGCATAAAGATTTAGGCTCTTGAGACCATAGCACTTGACGGTTATATGCTCCAAGCCCATGTTTGTTAACTTGATGCTCCTACATAATCAAGCATTCAAAAATAAAAATAAAAAAATTTAAATCAGATAACTCTTGAACATGTACATGAGTTAATATGTGTTATTCGGATCTACATATAATAACACTTTAAAATAAGATACCGAGTGATATCTAGTGACTCTAGATGACCCATAAAAAGGGTGTGAATCACATTAACCCAATATCCATAGGAAATTCATATATTTATATACTACACAGAATGCACATTATCTGAATTTTGACCCATTTGATCAAGATTTATCAATATCAAAGCCTATTAATAACTCAATTGAAGTTCAAATAACAAAAGAATCAGGATCGTACACCATCACTCGCTCTATTTTTTGACACTGGAGAAGCTTCACATGTGAGCACGCCAGTAAAACCAACAATTGAAATCAATTCCTGCAAAAAAAGAACTATCAAGGATGAACACTCATTACAAATGTGTTAAATTAAGCATAACAATCAGGTTTAAAAAGCATTTTCTTTGTACAAATGAAATAACCAAGAAGAGGAATCTATTAGTTACAGCAGCATATGCATACAATATAATTATGTACTACGATGTAACAATCTGAAATAAATATCATAGAAAACATGTTTCGAAGAAATAGTTATTGACAGTTGAAGTAATTCATTAAGAATCTAACATAGTTTGAAGTAACAAAAATATGAGACGTATTATGAAAGGAGCGTACAATAAAATGAACAATCATTATAGCTGTAAGGCGGTTCTTTTCTGGTTAGGTCTGAACAACCATGAAGCAGTTGTCTCAGTATCTCTGCGCCGCTAGCGGTGGAACCCTAGCCGTCGCCACCACCAGATCTGCTAATCTAGTACCTCCGTTCGTGGGTGTAGTTAAAAAGAACCTCCCGATCAGCCCCAACATCTTCGAATAACTTATTGGTTACACCAAAACAAAAACCCAAATTTCTAAGCAAACATCAAATTTGTGTCAAAAGAAAAACAAAACCTCAATTGCAATAAAATAATTATTGTGAATGTATTAAGCATACCTGATTCTCAGCAAGACACATTTTTATGACGACGTCGGGGTTGTACTGCTAGTAGAATCGATATTTGTGGTTCTGCCACCGTCAAAGATCTACCATTACAGTTCCAATGCTAAATCTGTGACCACCATGATGTTTTCCTCGCCGTTCTCAGCCGATTTATGGGTACTGCTAAGATACTATTGCAATCAAACAAGAAAACTAAATAAGTGATAATATTAATTAAGTAAAGAAGGATGAGTATAACCTTGATGGCTAAATGCATTTCTTCTTCGCGTTCAAGCTCGTTAAGAGCAACAGCCATGTCCATCTAAGCGAGACCCATTTAAATGGTACCGTGGGAATGTGCTTCTGGTAGAGTTGTATTTGGAGATAGACCTTTCTCAAATTGGCAAGGTTTAAAAGTATGGAAACGTGCCTCGACGCGTTTTCCTTTCGCCTCACGAGGCGTACGCCTCGAGGCGAACCGAGGCGTAAGCGCGAGGCGGAATGAAAATATATATATAAATGTTATATATCTTATAGAAAATGAAATACTAACTAATTTCAGCATCAAATTCATCAAAAACACACGTTAAAAGGGCATGACATGCTTAAAATTGAAATAAAAAGTCTAAAACATCAAAAATAAACTTAAAAACCCCTGAGGCGCACCTGAGGCGCAGTTTTTATTACTGCCTCAGCCCTGTGAGGCGCATCTACAAAATAGCACCCTGAGGCGCAGCCTCAGACTCGTTTTCCTCCTGATTCGCCTTGAGGCACGCCTCAGCCGTTTTTTTAAACCGTGCAAATTGGGTATTCCATGCTGCAGAAATGCGTACCATATGCATTTCAAGGATGTTATTGTGCTGCATATATTGAATGTGGTCAAGTATCCAACATACATGGAACCTACGCAAATGATAAAACAAATAAAAGGTCCTTGTCATTAATTGCTGAATAGTAGAGAATTAGAAAAGGTTTCATCAAGAACTAAAACAGTTAAAGAAACTTAGTAAGTTTTCTTTAATCCTGCAGACTTGGCAAGCAAAAGAGCATTAACAAAGGCTCCCACATTTTCACATTAATCCTCTTCTATGAAACTGACCTGTATCAGATGGTTATGCAAAGAGATTATGATATGAATCACATGAAGAGTATTGATTACATTTCCAAGACTAACATGAAGAATTGTTGAGTTGTCTTTCTTAAGTGTGATGTTTTCTTTCCTTCTTTCTTGCCCTTGAAATACAAGTAAGGATGTAACTTTATAACAATAAGCTCAGGTTTCTTGATAAAACAATATACAATGAGTGTGTTTTCGCTCCAAACCTCATTTTTTCACTGCATCAGACACTTATGGACTTATGGTTGAGTTTGGATGTGTATCTAAATTATTATTATTATTGTAAAGAACTACTTTAGAGGGTTTGGAACAAATTACAACACTTTTGATATTCATTTAACCAACCCGCTTGACCCATTTAAAAATTACCATCTGGACCCAACCAGATTTGTATCATTAAATAACCCGTCTGACTAGCCTGATTTTGATTGCCATTAATCATATAAAAAACTATGTTATTCCATCCCAAATAGTACCTCTTGTTTCTTATAGCAGGCATAAATGCCATCAATATACTCCACCATAGATAACAGATCATTCTTGTCGACATCATCAATGTCCAAAATTGGTTCCTCATAATACATCTTCATCCTAATAAACATATTCAAAACATTGGTCAGTTTTAACTTAAAAAGATTCAAAACAATTGCCCGAGCATAGGTCCATGACGTTTTGCAACTTAACCCAAAGGCGCGCATCGCCAGTCACAACCTACTTAGTGCGCCTAGGAGCACGCCTCGCCCGCTTTTTACAACATTGATATAAATAACAAAAACAAAAGCCGAGGATAGTTATATAATACAAATTATAATTAACAATGATAGGATAAATTACTCTTGCGACACAAACTAATTACATGAAGTGATGAGAAAACCTAAATGAAAATAAAGAACAAACAAAAAAGGCGGAAAAAATTGAACCTTAACAACGCAACATAAAGTACCAAAAGACTATTAAAACTTTCTTGTTAAAAACACACAACAATTGTTTACAAGTTTTCTTTTATCTATAATCCATAGGAAAAAAAAACCTTGAGAAACCTCTCAGTAGTTGAGAAAAAATACCTTGTTGTAAAATGCACCTTCATATGTATCGGTCTTCATAAGCTGGTCATCTTCCCTATTTTTTCTTGTTTCGTGCAAAGTTTTTTGAGAGGGAAAAAGACTCAGATCTGGGTATAGGTAGAAGATAACTTCTTGGCAAATTAGAAAAAGCAAATATGATACAAAAGACTTAGATCTGAAAGTAGCTAGAAATCTCAGATCTGCAAAGTTTTCCTTGTCATCTTCCTTGGTCTCTTAACCTCCCTACATCGTGTATCTCCACGGCTTATCTCCATCTACAACAAAACCAAAATTGTCAAAAATCAACGTAGATCTGTAAATGTTTTGAGCAGAAAATTAAACCTACATGGTTTTTTTCAGCAGGTGACAGAAATAATAAGATTTCATTGGAACAAACCACACAGTTTCGATGATAGTTATAAAAACAATGTGCAGAAAGAAAAACATAAACAATAACACTTACAACAGAAGAAAAAAATCCATGAAGAATCTGAATAAAATATATAACAAACCTCATCCTTTTGAAACAACAGGTCTAGATCTTAAACTCCAATAACCGCACAATGGAAGGTTTTATAGAAGGAGATGCCTTGAATGGAAGGGTTTAGAGAGAGATTCAAAAAAATCATGGTCAATCCTAGGCATATTTCAAAGCCTAGTTTTGATTTACAGAAGCACGTGAGTGGGATATCTGGATGTGAAATGGGGATTAGGGCTTTTTTGAGAGAGTGGGGGGAATGAAAAAGGCTTTTAAATTTTGAAATGTTAAGTTTTCCGCTTCTTTAGCTTTGAAACATGGGTAGGTGCTTCAAAGCTTGCACATGCTTTGAAAGCTTGTACATCTCTTAAAAGTGGTAAATTCCCAAGGTTGCCCCTCCTATATGCTTATTAATATAGTATATATATATATATATATATATATATATATATATATATATAGGGATATATGAAAAACCCCTTCTAAACTAGAAAACCTTGAAAACCCAATCTACACCATCCATTCTATTCGATCAAACGCTAGGATTTAATATTTGACTTTATGGTGAGAGAAATACTTTTTTATTAGCTAAAAGGACAAGGAATGGTATTATGGGTAGACAAGTTGTGAGTCTCTCTCCTCTCTCATCTCTTCTCTCTCTCCTTTTCTTATCAACTACACCATAATAATACATCCTCTCTCCTCTCTTATCTTTCTTCTCAAAACACCTTTATCTCTCACCTCTCACCCCTTTCTTCTCTAGATATATCTCATCTCTCACCTTTCTTCTCAAAAAACATTTATCTCTCATCTCTCACCTCTCACCTCTCACCCCTTTCTTCTCTAGATATCTCTCACACATCAACTTGTTCATCTCAAACACCATTGATATCGGGTGGGTGGTGGTTATGGCTGACATAAGAAAATAACGAGTGGTGGTGGTGGTGCTTCGTGATTCTAAATATCTCTCACCTCTCACCCTTTTTTTCTTAAACATGATTATCTCTCATCTCTCACCTCATTCTTCTCCAGATGTCTCTCATCTCTCAACCCTTTCTTATCAAACACCTACGAAATGACAAGTAATGGTGGTAGTGGTGTGTCGTGATTCTGGTGATGATCTTCAAATTTTAATAGGTATGTATGTGTTCTTGATTTGGGTTTTTGTTGGGTGATAATCTAGTTTTTATTTGGGTTTTTTTTTCATTTATTCAGTTTTATTATTTTTATATAAAAAATTGAAGTGGGTTTTGCTTTGACTGTGAATATATTCATCCGAGGTGTTAGAAGGTGACAGGAGACGGTCAGAGAGGATGGCCAGTGTGTACAGAGAAGAAGGGGTTGAATATGTTCTTTGTGGTTGTGTCCTTAATGTGGCTATGTCCTTAAAAGAGTTCTTTGTAGTTGTGTCCTTAATGTGTATGTTATTTGTCAGAATATGTAACATGTGCTATGTTTTATAGCTGTTTTTGGGTTGTTAGCAAAGGTAACATGAGTTTATCAATTTGTCTTGAAAGAAAGAAGTGTAACATGTGTTATCAGATCTAATTAAAAAGACTATTAGCATGGAAAAAAAATACCGACCCAGAACACTCAAATATCATTAGGCATAAAAATAAAACTTAAAAAATGGACATAATTATAAAAAGGGTAATCGTGTGACAACATTTAACACAAGTTAGTTTGTTTTTATGGATCTTCTATTGTAATGGTAAGTCAAACTCCTGATACAGTTTATTTTGATTCCTAAAAAACATGGGAGGTCATATGAGATGGGATAACACATGTTAGGTACATATTATTTGGTCTGAACCTTTGTAATCGTGTGACAACATTTAACACATGTTAGTTTACTTTTATAGATGTTCTATTGTATTGGTAAGTCAAACTCCTGGTACAGTTTATTTTGATTACCAAAAAGCATGGGAGGTCATATGAGATAGGATAACACATGTTAGTAATAACACATGTTAACACGTGATGGGATAAAAACCATGTGGCCCGACTTTGGTGTCCCCTTTTGATTTAAGTTCCTATTAGAAACTCCTTATTAGTAATGCATGAGCTAGGTTACTAGTTGGTACATATTAATGGCATGAACCGTATCTTATCATGTGACAACATTTAACACATGTTAGTTTATTTTTATGGATGTTCTATTGTAATGGGAAGTCAAACTCCTAGTACAGTTTATTTTGATTCCCCAAAAACATGGGGGTCATATGAGATGGGATAACACATGTTTGGAATAACACATGTTAACACATGATGTATAAAAACTATATAGCCCGACTTTGGTGTCCCCTTTTTATTTAAGTTGCTATTAGTAACTCCCTACCAGTAATGCATGAGCCAGGTTACTTGTTGGTACATATTAATGGCCTGAACCGTATCTTATCATCTAACAACATTTAACACATGTTAGTTTATTTTTATGGATGTTATATTGTAATGGTAAGTCAAACTCCTATTACAGTTTATTTTGATTCCCAAAAAACATGGGAGGTCATATGAGATGGGATAACACATGTTAACACATGATGGATAAAAACTATGTGGCCCAACTTTGGTGTCCCCTTTTGATTTAAGTTCCTATTAGTAATGCATGAGCCAAGTTACTGGTTGGTACATATTATTGGCCTACACCTTATCTTACTATGTGGCAACATTTAACACATGTTAGTTTTTTTGTTGTCCCTTTTGTCTGTCTGCTCTTACCCTTTTTTGTATGTTTTGATCGACTGTGTTGCCGTTTTAAAACCTTTTATGCGAGATATGATAACATATGTTAACACATGATGAGATAAAACGTGTTAGGAATAACACATGTTATTTGATAACATTTATTAAACTTCTATTTAATGTCAGCCCTTTTTACTTCATAAGTTTACTGAGAAAATAAAGCATACATACTATTAACACACATTATTACAAAGTATCATTACAAACTATTGACCACTTTATTAAAATAAATCTAGTTATTCTATAAATTGAATACAAAAAAGAAGACGTTATTCCAAAGTTTGTCTACATATTTTTCTCGGCTTCCTTGGACTTCGCATGTTAACATAACCGGTGGGGGGTCTTCGTTATCAACTGAAAAACAATAGATGAGGTGTTAAACGGTGTGACCAACTCATCATCTAAATATACTAACAGAAGTAACACAAGTTAACCCAGTCAGGCATCATCTATGATACTTCCAAAAATAACCAGCGTAGAACGTGAGACACATGTTAATACAAAAATGAAAATCCATGCAGAATATGTTAACACATGTTAAATACTAAAATCCAGTTAACATGTGTCACACCCTCAAATTCCACGTGTGGGGTTTTACCGCGAGGCGCGTGACAAACCAGGATCTAAGTCAACGGTCACAATAAGCGACACTATATGATACGTAAAAACGACATAAGCAAACCATTAAGTTTCCATAAATGATCCATCGCTGCAGAAGCGTAAAACTTTATTACAACCCAAAAGTAAAAGCATAAAAGTCTGAAAATGCTAAATAAGATGCATATGAATCCTAGACGCCGTGAGACTCCGTGCGCCTATGAGATGCTGCTACCTCAACGACTTGAGACAAACATGCTAAAAACGTCAGCAAATAATGTCGGTGAGTTCACAGGTTTTATGTTAAACGTTTAAGTAATGAAAGCCATCATGTTATCACTATGTTAGAAATGATAGCGTTAGCTAGATGCATGAATAATACTACTTATGACCGGAAACCATTACAGACAACGATATATGATTTTGCCCGAAACGATATGCACTACCGTCCCACGGTAGCGTTATGACCGAGACAATATGCATCCGCCCGGCTCCTAGCCGACGGGTGGGGTCTGTCAGTCCCAATAGATCTATCCACATTTTCCCCGTTGTGCCCCGCACATTCATGGTTTCCCCGGGACTTTACGTATCTTATAGTATGTAAATGATTTAACACTAGTATAACCTGATAATTTATGAAATATGTATAAAGCATGTATCTCCCCCGAAATGAAAAGTCTTAAAGTGGGGCCGTGAAACTCACCTGATACTGATTCCCCTCTAAGATAAGTAAACCCGCTCAATAGACGGCACCAAACCCGCTCAATAGACGGCACCAACTACCGGTGACCTATCATGACGAGCGTATAAGATGTTAGACTAACAACCCGTAGGTTGATTAGTCCCCAACAGTCCAGACCCTAACCGTGTACATTTGAAATGATGTTTAAACGTTTAATCGACCACACCAGACAAGACCCGACATCCCATTGGTGACCCGAAATCCCATGTGTTAGCCGAATGCAAGATATCATGCAATCATATGTAATCAAACACTTAGTATGCATCATAGTTTACTATATCTAGCATGAAGCCTAATTAACGCATAAACAGGTCCAAAAACGTATAACTAAGTTATTGGACATGTTACGGGGTTTCAAACATGTTCCTAGGTGTCTATCCGTGTTTCGGGATGTTAAAGTACACATATAGAAGCAGTACACGCGATTAGGAATCAAATATGCAATTAGGAAAAGTCAACTGGTGATTAGGAAGGTCAAATGGCGATTAGGATTGCAATCACCAGACATACTGGCGATTGGGCTCCCAATCGCCTCTTGTTGCACACGATTGGGGGCCAATCGCCCCTACTATAGGCGATTAGGGCTCCCTAATCGCCCCGGCTGCACTGTGCTGTCTTTTTGCGCGTTTAACCCTCCAAATCAGATCCGAAACATGTGGAAATACCCAATATCAAACCCAAAACATTAATCCAACTATTTTAAGCAAACCCCCCCCCCCCCCACTTTATCATCATCCTAGCCGTCCCAAATGCAAGTGTTTTCCCAAAATAGCATAACTATCATGTAAACATCACATCATCATGCAAAACTTACCCTAAATAACAAATATCTAGATTTCATCACATAATGACGTTGTCCGACAATATGCTACTGTTCTAGCATATTCCTAGAGTAAACCCTAACCTCAAACAATCAACAAAACATAACGTATCATCATCAATCCTCCTTAATCATTCAAACGGGTCAAAACGCCTAATATCATTATTACACATCTATGAACCTTCAAACTCCTAGGTTAACATCATATCAACTCATTTAGATCAGAAACATATTAATAATACAAGAACAACCATGTTTAAACAATAAAAATCCTATCTTGCATGAATACATCACATATAACAAGCATAGAGGTTTGGGTTTGTTTAGAAACTGATTTTTAATGAGTTTTCAAAGAGACAAATGTTTAGAAATCAGGTCTGGACCTTTAGGGATCAAAACAATATCATTACAAAGGTTTGGGATGAAGAACACACCTTGAAATTGTAAGACTATGAGATGTAAAGCTTGGAAATGTGATTTCTTGATCAAAAACGTGTTGAAGAGGTTGAATAAGTAGTGGGGTGGCTTTGGGGTGTATTAGGGTTTCACAAATGATGTTTTAAAACATAAGGCGGGGGGGGGGGTATTTATAGGCGTTTCTAGTTGTTTTGTACGCGTCAGGCGATTACAGTGCAGTATAGACGACTAGAATGTGTAATCGCCTATACCTACTAGCGATTAGGGCTCTAATCGCCTTTAAAACTTCCCAATAGCCCATCCTATTGGCAATTACGCGTAATCACCTATAATGTCATGGAATTACGCGTAATCACCTATAATGTCATGCAATTATGCGTAATCACCTATAATGTCATGCAATTACGCATAATCACCTATAATGTCACGCAATTACGCGTAATCACCTATAATGTCATGCAATTACACGTAATCACTATTTTAACACATATAAACACGTATTCACATACCGACACGTCATATAATGATTGTAAGTGTAACACCCCAACCGATGGCGGAAACATCGAGGTGTCACGTAAGAATGAGTATACAGTAGCACATGGTAACCAAATTTTAATTGAAATTAATTTAAAGTGCAAATATCCAAAAATGGAAATACATAATGAGTTTTAAGTGGAAATCTAATACATCACAAAAACCAAAAAAGCATAGACTTCAGTTTGCCTTCTCATGTAAAAACTCTAGACTTCATGCATCATTATTTCCTGTTGAGTTGTAAAAATGGGGGGGTCAACTAGAAGTTGGTGAGAATACATAAGCCATGTCAAGCAAATAGTTTAAGTATAAAAGTTTAGCAATTCATATGTCTATCGTAAGTTTAAGTCTACATGAATAAACATAATATGTTGAATCGACATAATCAAACCTCCGACTAGTTTAGGTCCATCCCGTCATCCACGGTTCACCTTAATAATATGTTGGAACGATAACAATCACCCACTCTACCTATGTAGGAGGTACACGTATCCGGGTGGGATTGTCAATCCAATAGATCTATTATTGAGTATCGCCGGCTTGGCCATAGCTAATGGTTATGTTATGTTGAAACTCGTTGAAACTCGTTGAAACTGTTGTTGTTCTCTAAATCATGAGGCATTAAAGTTTACAACTAGACATGCATGTAGAATTGCTTAAGTATAATGTTGCAAGTATGAAGAATTGCATAAACATGGTTACGTAAACTCACCTTAGTATAGTATTAAGTCTTGAGAAACAGTATGAGTGTAGCCCCAAAGTTGCCAATTACAAGAGCTTATAATCAAAGCTTCAATTGTAGAAGTAATAGACTATAGAAGAAAGGTATGAGGGAAATTTAATCGGATTGAAACAATCGATTTAGAGGTGCAAAGTATAATGGGTCATAGGTGGGTTTTTATACTAGTTTTGGATTCAATTAGCCATTAAAATTGGTCAACACCATAAAGTAAGGTTTTATGATGAATTGACTATTTGACTAAGACTTTGACTGTTTGACTCAAGGCTTTATTTAAGAAATAAAAAAAAAATCATTAGTTTGAATTAGAAAATAAAAAACACCGTCTTATAAAATGACGATTTTATAAATAGAATTAGGATAAGAGATATGTCATGATTGAAGATTTTTTTTTAAGTACAATGATAAAAGGAACTTAGAAAAATAGAGTGCACGGATAAAGATAAGAATACTTAGAAATAAATTAGACTTTATATCATGGATCGGGAAATACTTTAATGCAAAATAAATGGGAAAATTCGTGAGGTTACAGTCTCCCCTACTTTTGGAAACTTCGTCCCGAAGTTATTTAAAAACACAGGTTTGAGGATGGTTGGGTAGAAATTAAGGTAGCCGTGGTTTTGAAAATTTTGGGTTAAGGCACGACATGAATTTATAGAATAATCTGCTTTCGAATAATTTGGATAAGAGGTTTGTTATCTGTGAGTTTTAAGGGTAGGATTAGGTGTGTCTTGGAATCGCAAGGCGAATAAGAATCTTAAGTTTTAGAAATCCTAAAAGAAATGCATGAGTTGATGGACTATAGAAAGGCTAAATGAACTACCAGGTAACTAGAGTTTATAATTAGTTTCTCTACCGAAAACCTTGATAGAATTTCACACCACCTTAACGTACTTGTAAATTCATGATTACGTTCCGGACCGCAATCACCAATTTACCTTACATTAGGGTTTTGTGTCCTTCTATGACTCTAAACACACATGTAAGTAATGCAAAATAACCTTGTGATTGAAATGTATACAATGTATCCAAAAATAAGTCTAACTGTTGAGCAGGAAAAAGACTTCTACCAGTCAGTGAGTAAGAACCTCTACCGATTGTTGAGCAGGTACGATAGCCTCTACCAGTCGTTGAGCAGGTTGTAGGGCCTCTACCGACTGTTGAGCAGGCATGATGACCTCTACCAATCGTTGAGTAGGTTATTTGGTACTCTACTAACTGTTGAGCAAGTACTTCATCCTCTATCAGTTGTTTGATTAAGTGTACCAATTTACACACACACATAAATTGCAAATTGATAATATGTACATGTAAGCAATCAAGTATCAAGTATAGCATACGAGTTGTAATAGAGTTGCCATAGACAAGTTAATGACTCTAGGTGTGTCTATAGCAAATAGTTTATATTTCATGAATTCTAGTTTCAAATGTTCAAATACGGTAGATAGTCTAATCCTCATGTATAACTAAGGATTATGTTTGATGCAACACACAATCAAGTTTCAATAGTTTGGTCATCATTGGTAACTAGCTCATGTGTGAGAAGGTGAAAGATATGAATTTAGTTCTTGAGAGGATGATGAAAAAATCTTGAAGCAGAATCAAGGTTGCGAGAGATAGTGAATGTGAAGATAGTTGATATAGAGTTTATTTTATAGTAAGGAGATTATGTAGCAGTGTAAATTTTGGGGTTTGGATCAAAGGTTATAATCAAGTGTATAAGAAAACATGATTGTGGTATATGCCAAATATTGTAAAATTTTGAACAAGTTGAATGTGAGTGAGTGTCGATGGAGAATTTAGAGACTAGATATTATTCCTATGGATAAAAAAAATCCTATTTTCAAAATTGGTTTTATACATAAAGCAAAAATTGTTAAATAGTACAAGCTAAGTGGGCTTTGATGAAAATATTCCCGTTAGTTGGAGATTTCAAACATGACATTAGGTTTTGAAGATCAAGGTTCTATTAAGTGATTTTTAATAGTTTAAAGCATTATATAGAAAATTGTTTGTTACGTCAATAAATAAACAATTGAATTTAAGTTCGAGGACATCTTTTGACAAAAAAATATGTACTTTGTAAAGTTACTAGGTAATGAAAATACAACAGGATTTAGAAATCTTTAGTTTGTGCTAAGGTATGAGGTTATAGTTTTTATAAATAAGTAACATGTGGAGAAATGAAATAATATGATTTGGGTAGGGTGTTGAATATTTAAAAAGTGGCTAAGATGGTAAGGTGAAGTGTGATTGTGAAATCCATAGATGGTTATGAAATGAGATTGATTTAAGCTGTAAAATTTTGAGATTTTAGAGCTTAGTTTAAGGAAAGTGAGTGTAATCATTTATTCATTAATTAAAACGAATAAACGAAAACGTTGACTTATCAAAACTTCTAGATTCTAATAACATAGTGAAGACATGCTTTAGCCTATAAGTGAACACTCATCCCGAGAATTCCCAGGTAGGCATCCGGGTCCCTCGTCTGATTGGGATTTATACGCAATGCCAGTCCTAGACAGAAAACTCAGAATACAGGCGTTCACCCTTCCAAATTGCACGTGTTCGTTATTAAAATCTAGAACTTCGACGAGATCTTCAAGGTGGTTCAGGCTAAACCTGAGGATTTGTCCTATTAGTCTAAGAGTAGATCTTGTGATGGAGAACAATCTTCTTGTAGGGACTAAAGTAGGGATAAGAAGTAGGAGGGAGATAGAGAATAGAAGCAAGTAAGGTTGCAAGCAAAAGGAGCAAGTACAAGTTAAAATCCTATGGTTATAGACTAGATTATTTTTCTAATAACCTAATTCCCTATAACCATGGCTCTGATACCAATCTGTAACTCCCCAACCGATGGCGGAAACATCGAGGTGTCACGTAAGAATGAATATACAGTAGCACATGGTAACCAAATTTTAATTGAAATTAATTTAAAGTGCAAATATCCAAAAATGGAAATACATAATGAGTTTTAAGTGGAAATCTAATACATCACAAAAACCAAACAAGCATAGACTTCAGTTTGCCTTCTCATGTAAAAACTCTAGACTTCATGCATCATTATTTCCTATTGAGTTGTAAAAATGGGGGGGGGGGGTCAACTAGAAGTTGGTGAGAATACATAAGCCATGTCAAGCAAATAGTTTAAGTATAAAAGTTTAGCAATTCATATGTCTATCGTAAGTTTAAGTCTACATGAATAAACATAATATGTTGAATCGACATAATCAAACCTCCGACTAGTTTAGGTCCATCCCGTCATCCACGGTTCACCTTAATAATATGTTGGAACGATAACAATCACCCACGCTACCTATGTAGGAGGTACACGTATCCGGGTGGGATTGTCAATCCAATAGATCTATTATTGAGTATCGCCGGCTTGGACATAGCTAATGATTATTTAATGTTGAAACTCGTTGAAACTGTTGTTGTTGTCTAAATCATGAGGCATTAAAGTTTACAACTAGACATGCATGTAGAATTGCTTAAGTATAATGTTGCAAGTATGAAGAATTGCATAAACATGGTTACGTAAACTCACCTTAGTATAGTATTAAGTCTTGAGAAACAGTTTGAGTGTAGCCCCAAAGTTGCCAATTACAAGAGCTTATAATCAAAGCTTCAATTGTAGAAGTAATAGACTATAGAAGAAAGGTATGAGGGAAAGTTTAATCGGATTGAAACAATCGATTTAGAGGTGCAAAGTATAATGGGTCATAGGTGGGTTTTTATACTAGTTTTGGATTCAATTAGCCATTAAAATTGGTCAACACCATAAAGTAAGGTTTTATGATGAATTGACTATTTGACTAAGACTTTGACTGTTTGACTCAAGGCTTTATTTAAGAAATAAAAAAAAATCATTAGTTTGAATTAGAAAATAAAAAACACCGTCTTATAAAATGACGATTTTATAAATAGAATTAGGATAGGACATATGTCATGATTGAAGATTTTTTTTTTAAGTACAATGATAAAAGGAACTTAGAAAAATAGAGTGCACGGATAAAGATAAGAATACTTAGAAATAAATTAGACTTTATATCATGGATCGGGAAATAATTTAATGCAAAATAAATGGGAAAATTCGTGAGGTTACAGTCTCCCCTACTTTTGGAAACTTCGTCCCGAAGTTATTTAAAAACACAGGTTTGAGGATGGTTGGGTAGAAATTAAGGCAGCCGTGGTTTTGAAAATTTTGGGTTAAGGCACGACATGAATTTATAGAATAATCTGCTTTCGAATAATTTGGATAAGAGGTTTGTTATCTGTGAGTTTTAAGGGTAGGATTAGGTGTGTCTTGGAATCGCAAGGCGAATAAGAATCTTAAGTTTTAGAAATCCTAAAAGAAATGCATGAGTTGATGGACTATAGAAAGGCTAAATGAACTACCAGGTAACTAGAGTTTATAATTAGTTTCTCTACCGAAAACCTTGATAGAATTTCACACCACCTTAACGTACTTGTAAATTCATGATTACGTTCCGGACCGCAATCACCAATTTACCTTACATAGGGTTTTGTGTCCTTCTATGACTCTAAACACACATGTAAGTAATGCAAAATAACCTTGTGATTGAATTGTATACAATGTATCCAAAAATAAGTCCAACTGTTGAGCAGGAAAAAGACTTCTACCAGTCAGTGAGTAAGAACCTCTACCGATTGTTGAGCAGGTACGATAGCCTCTACCAGTCGTTGAGCAGGTTGTAGGGCCTCTACCGACTGTTGAGCAGGCATGATGACCTCTACCAATCGTTGAGTAGGTTATTTGGTACTCTACTAACTGTTGAGCAAGTACTTCATCCTCTATCAGTTGTTTGATTAAGTGTACCAATTTACACACACACATAAATTGCAAATTGATAATATGTACATGTAAGCAATCAAGTATCAAGTATAGCATACGAGTTGTAATAGAGTTGCCCTAGACAAGGTTAATGACTCTAGGTGTGTCTATAGCAAATAGTTTATATTTCATGAATTCTAGTTTCAAATGTTCAAATACGGTAGATAGTCTAATCCTCATGTATAACTAAGGATTATGTTTGATGCAACACACAATCAAGTTTCAATAGTTTGGTCATCATTGGTAACTAGCTCATGTGTGAGAAGGTGAAAGATATGAATTTAGTTCTTGAGAGGATGATGAAAAAATCTTGAAGCAGAATCAAGGTTGCGAGAGATAGTGAATGTGAAGATAGTTGATATAGAGTTTATTTTATAGTAAGGAGATTATGTAGCAGTGTAAATTTTGGGGTTTGGATCAAAGGTTATAATCAAGTGTATAAGAAAACATGATTGTGGTATATGCCAAATATTGTAAAAATTTGAACAAGTTGAAAGTGAATGAGTGTCGATGGAGAATTTAGAGACTAGATATTATTCCTATGGATAAAAAAAAAATCCTATTTTCAAAATTGGTTTTATACATAAAGCAAAAATTGTTAAATAGTACAAGCTAAGTGGGCTTTGATGAAAATATTCCCGTTTGTTGGAGATTTCAAACATGACATTAGGTTTTGAAGATCAAGGTTCTATTAAGTGATTTTTAATAGTTTAAAGCATTATATAGAAAATTGTTTGTTACGTCAATAAATAAACAATTGAATTTAAGTTCGAGGACATCTTTTGACAAAAAAATATGTACTTTGTAAAGTTACTAGGTAATGAAAATACAACAGGATTTAGAAATCTTTAGTTTGTGCTAAGGTATGAGGTTATAGTTTATAAAAATAAGTAACATGTGGAGAAATGAAATAATATGATTTGGGTAGGGTGTTGAATATTTAAAAAGTGGCTAAGATGGTAAGGTGAAGTGTGATTGTGAAATCCATAGATGGTTATGAAATGAGATTGATTTAAGCTGTAAAATTTTGAGATTTTAGAGCTTAGTTTAAGGAAAGTGAGTGTAATCATTTATTCATTAATTAAAACGAATAAACGAAAACGTTGACTTATCAAAACTTCTAGATTCTAATAACATAGTGAAGACATGCTTTAGCCTATAAGTGAACACTCATCCCGAGAATTCCCAGGTAGGCATCCGGGTCCCTCGTCTGATTGGGATTTATACGCAATGCCAGTCCTAGACAGAAAACTCAGAATACAGGCGTTCACCCTTCCAAATTGCACGTGTTCGTTATTAAAATCTAGAACTTCGACGAGATCTTCAAGGTGGTTCAGGCTAAACCTGAGGATTTGTCCTATTAGTCTAAGAGTAGATCTTGTGATGGAGAACAATCTTCTTGTAGGGACTAAAGTAGGGATAAGAAGTAGGAGGGAGATAGAGAATAGAAGCAAGTAAGGTTGCAAGTAAAAGGAGCAAGTACAAGTTAAAATCCTATGGTTATAGACTAGATTATTTTTCTAATAACCTAATTCCCTATAACCATGGCTCTGATACCAATCTGTAACTCCCCAACCGATGGCGGAAACATCGAGGTGTCACGTAAGAATGAGTATACAGTAGCACATGGTAACCAAATTTTAATTGAAATTAATTTAAAGTGCAAATATCCAAAAATGGAGATACATAATGAGTTTTAAGTGGAAATCTAATACATCACAAAAACCAAACAAGCATAGACTTCAGTTTGCCTTCTCATGTAAAAACTCTAGACTTCATGCATCATTATTTCCTGTTGAGTTGTAAAAATGAGGGGGGGTCAACTAGAAGTTGGTGAGAATACATAAGCCATGTCAAGCAAATAGTTTAAGTATAAAAGTTTAGCAATTCATATGTCTATCGTAAGTTTAAGTCTACATGAATAAACATAATATGTTGAATCGACATAATCAAACCTCCGACTAGTTTAGGTCCATCCCGTCATCCACGGTTCACCTTAATAATATGTTGGAACGATAACAATCACCCACGCTACCTATGTAGGAGGTACACGTATCCGGGTGGGATTGTCAATCCAATAGATCTATTATTGAGTATAGCCGGCTTGGCCATAGCTAATGATTATGTAATGTTGAAACTCGTTGAAACTGTTGTTGTTGTCTAAATCATAAGGTATTAAAGTTTACAACTAGACATGCATGTAGAATTGCTTAAGTATAATGTTGCAAGTATGAAGAATTGCATAAACATGGTTACGTAAACTCACCTTAGTATAGTATTAAGTCTTGAGAAACAGTATGAGTGTAGCCCCAAAGTTGCCAATTACAAGAGCTTATAATCAAAGGTTCAATTGTAGAAGTAATAGACTATAGAAGAAAGGTATGAGGGAAAGTTTAATCGGATTGAAACAATCGATTTAGAGGTGCAAAGTATAATGGGTCATAGGTGGGTTTTTATACTAGTTTTGGATTCAATTAGCCATTAAAATTGGTCAACACCATAAAGTAAGGTTTTATGATGAATTGACTATTTGACTAAGACTTTGACTGTTTGACTAAGACTTTGACTGTTTGACTCAAGACTTTATTTAAGAAATAAAAAAAAAATCATTAGTTTGAATTAGAAAATAAAAAAACACCGTCTTATAAAATGACGATTTTATAAATAGAATTAGGATAGGACATATGTCATGATTGAAGATTTTTTTTTTTTAAGTACAATGATAAAAGGAACTTAGAAAAATAGAGTGCACGGATAAAGATAAGAATACTTAGAAATAAATTAGACTTTATATCATGGATCGGGAAATACTTTAATGCAAAATAAATGGGAAAATTCGTGAGGTTACAGTAAGCACATAATGTATGATGACTAACACGTTCCCATCCGTTCACCAATTCCCGGGACTCGAGATTTGCGTGTGTGCGTTAAACCCGACGATTCTACAAATAGCCAATCCTTGCACACATGGTTATGGACCGACACCCAATGATCCCTCGGAACATTGTAACGACTCCCGATGATTCCCGAATCATCAACATGACTCAACCGACCCAGTCAAGTATGATATTAAGTAGTTGTTTTCAATGTTTTCGTTGAGGTAGACCCGTATGTATGCAAAGTATGAAACGTATGTATGTAAAGTATGAAAAGTATTAACCTGAATATGCCGGGTGTCACATCATCCCCCAGTTGAAAGAATTTTCGTCCCGAAAATTAAATGAAGTCCGGAGATGAAGAGACGAAAGAAAGAAAAAAAATTTCCAGTTGTTACATCATCCCCCAGTTGAAAGGAATCTCGACCCGAGATTCATTTAGCCTTGGAAGCAACATGGTTCGACTCAAAAGCACGCTTAGGAAATAGATGAGGGTACTTGGCCTTCATCTGATCTTCCTGTTCCCACGTGAACTCCGGTCCACGATTTGAATTCCAACGAACCTTGACGATGCAGATTTTACTCCGACGAAGGCTACGAATCTTATAATCAAGAATTTCAACCGGTTCCTCCACAATACGTAAACAATCATCAACATTGATCTCTACGAGAGGAACAACGAGAGATTCGTCAGCCAAGCACTTCTTAAAATTCGAGACATGGAAGACATTGTGCACGCTACTAAGCTCGGCTGGTAAGTCAAGTCTGTACGCCACCGGCCCAATACGTTCCAGGATTGGGAACGGTCCGACATAACGAGGGTTAAGTTTGCCGCGCTTTCCTAAGCGTGTAACGCCCTTCCATGGAGATACCTTCAATAAGACCCTGTCGCCGACCTGAAACTCCAAAGGTTTGCGACGACGATCGGCGTAGCTCTTTTGGCGATCACGAGCTGCCGCCATACGATTACGAATTTGTACGATCTTTTCGGATGTTTCGTACACCATTTCTGGACCAGTGAGTTGGCTCTCGCCCACCTCGGCCCAACAAAGAGGAGACCAGCACTTCCCTCCATACAGAGCCTCGAACGGTGCCACCTTGATGCTAGAGTGGTAACTATTGTTGTAAGAGAATTCCACTAGCGGCAGGTGAATCTCCCAACTCTTACTGAAATCGATGACACATGCTCGAAGCATGTCTTCAAGCGTTTGAATCGTCCGCTCAATCTGGCCATCAGTTTGCGGATGATATGCGGTGCTCATGTCCAGTTGAGTACCTAACGCTTTATGTAATTGCTTCCAGAAATGGGAAGCGAAATGGGAATCACGATCGGAGATGATAGAGACGGGTACCCCGTGCTTGGAAACAACTTCCTTAAGATAGATACGAGACAACCGCTCCAAACTGTCGGTTTCCTTAATAGCGAGGAAGTGTGCGGACTTTGTCAACCAGTCGACAATCACCCAGATCATGTCGCAACCACTGGGTGATTTCGGAAGTTTGGTCACAAAATCCATTGTAATCCGTTCCCATTTCCATTCCGGAATTTGTGGTTGCTGTAGAAGACCAGACGACTTCTGGTACTCCACCTTGACCTTAGCACAGGTCAGACATTTGCTGACATACGAAGCTATGTCAGCCTTCATGTTGGGCCACCAATAGAGTATCTTTAGGTCCTGATACATCTTATCGGAGCCCGGATGAATAGAATACCAGGATTTGTGAGCTTCGTCCATGACGAGCTCCCGCAAACCCCCAAATAAAGGAACCCAAATTCGTTCGGAAAAATAATGTAGGCCATCAGACCTGAGCTCGAGGTGCTTATCGGCACTATGCATGGTTTCAGCTTTAAGGTTTTCCTCCTTCAAAGCCTCTTGTTGAGCCGAATGGTTTTGATCAGGTAGGCCAGAATGAATAGTAAGCTGCAAGGCCCGAACGCGACGAGGCTTAATAGATTCCTTCCTGCTCAGGGCGTCTGCCACAACATTCGCCTTGCCAGGATGTTACTTGATTGCGCAATCATAATCGTTAAAAAGCTCGATCCAGCGACGCTGTCGCGTGTTCAGCTCCTTTTGATTAAAGAGGTGCCGGAGACTCTTGTGATCGGTGTAAATGGTGCATTTGGTACCGTACAAAGTAGTGCCTCCATATCTTTAATGCAAACACAACCGCACCCAACTCCAAGTCGTGGGTGGTGTAGTTCTACTCGTGAACTTTCAGTTGACGAGAAGCATAAGCAATGACTTTGTCACGTTGCATCAACACACAACCGAGACCCTGTATCGATGCATCACAATAAACCACAAAGTCATTTGTGCTCTCAGGCAACGATAAGATGGGAGCAGAACAAAGTTTAAGTTTCAGAGTCTGGAAGGCAGACTCTTGCGAATCACCCAGTCAAACTTCTTGTCTTTCTGGGTAAGGTAGGTGAGGGATTGAGAAATCTTCGAAAATCCCTCTATGAAACAACGGTAGTAGCCGGCTAGGCCTAGGAACTGCCGCACCTCGGTTGGAGACTTTGGTGCTCCCCAGTCCTTGATGGCTGTTATCTTAGCAGGATCGACATGAATTCCCCTTTCATTAACTACGTGCCCAAGGAATTGGACCTCACGTAACCAAAAGTCACACTTGGAGAATTTTGCGTACAATCGTTCTTGCCTCAAGAGTTCCAAAACTAGACGCAGGTGTTCCTGATGGTCCACCTCGTTCTTGGAGTAAATGAGAATGTCGTCAATGAAGACAATCACGAACTTATCAAGATAGGGCTTGCAAACCCGATTCATCAAATCCATAAAAACAGCAGGTGCATTTGTGAGTCCGAAGGGCATGACCAGGAACTCGAAGTGGCCATAACGTGTACGAAAGGCGGTCTTTGGGATGTCAACTTCTTGCACCCTCAATTGATGATACCCAGACCTCAGATCTATTTTAGAATAAAAACTGGAGCCTTGGAGCTGGTCGAATAAATCGTCAATACAGGGAAGTGGGTAACGATTCTTGATGGTTACTTTGTTCAGTTCCCGGTAGTCAATACACATACGAAGGCTTCCATCTTTCTTTTTGACAAATAAGATAGGAGCTCCCCACGGGGATGAACTAGGCCGAATGAATCCTTTTTCCAACAACTCTTGTAGTTGATTAGATAACTTCTGCATCTCGGGAGGTGCAAGGAGGTAAGGAGCCCGGGCAATAGGTGCAGCACCGGGCGTGTTGGGCTATATTTAAGTAGGTTTACGCTTGTCTTTATTAAGCCTGTTTGTGTTAATTGGGCTTAGTTTACTTAATGGGCTTGGGTTAGGCCATGTGGGCCAAGGCTTTAGTGGACCCTATATATTGTTATGTTCTAGTTCATTTTAGGGTTACACATTCATAGACTTTGTTACACATTCATTAGACTTTCATAATCCTCACATTTGTAACTCTAGAGCCACCACCTTGTACCAGACAATCCTAGAGATTGTGTGCAAGGTGAAGCAGCAATACAATTGATTTCATCATATTAATCTTTTGTTCTTCACATTCAATCTTGTTTTCCGCACTCGATTGTTTGTTTGATACCCGGTAGAGAAGATCTTGGACTAACAATTGGTATCAGAGCCTAAGAAGTCTTTCGAAGGCTCGGTTTGGTATCATTCGAAGAACAATCAAAGGAAGAATCGTTGCTGCTGTGCTCGCGATTTAAAACAGGTTTATTCGTATCTCGTTTTTAATTTTATTTATCTAATCATTTTTTTTTATTTTTTTTTTGTGTGTTTTAGTTTTTATTGGCAGATCTGATTTCGTTGAAAAATCTTCAAGAATGCGAAGAACAAGTAAAAATATGGCTGTTTGATCTATTTTGATTATTCATAAAGTGTTTCCAAGTATTAAGGATCTATTTTGGTGGTAGTTAAGTTGTTTCCAATATTTTTTGGGAGTGGTTATCAGAAGAAATCAAATTTTCAAATTACAAAGCTATCAGTGGTCAAACCTTTTTTTACCCAGCTGTCAGAGTTAAAAAAAAAAAAAAGCATCGGACACATCAGAGAGCTCGGACACTCGTCTTCAACTCAGACACATCCATTCAGGTCGGACACATCTTCTTCACCTCAGACACTCGTCTTCAACTCGGACACATCCATTCCGGTCGGACACATCTTCTTCACCTCGGACACTCTTTTCACTCGGACACAGCTCTACATCGGACACTCCAGGTCGGACACTACCAGAGCTCGAACTCACCTGTTACTCGGACACAGCAGGGCACCTCGGACACAGCAGGGCAACTCGGACACGGAACACGTCACTCGGACACCCGCCACGTCACTCGGACACTCTCCACCTACTCGGACACAGCTTCTTCCTCGGACACACCTTGAGCTCGGACACTCTTTTGAGGTCGGACACAAGCCAACCACCGGACACTTACTTTTTGCCGGAAACCAAACAGATCTGATCAACCCAACTTGTAACCATTCCCACCTACCTCCTGCTCCAACAAGCAACCTACCTCCTCTGACCCGTACCCACTATATAACCTGAACACACACCTCAGACCACCATAGACCCGAAGCACACCAAACCACCTGCAACCCCATCATCACCCGTACCTGCAACCAAACACCTACCTGACCCAACCCACAACCCACCTTCACCACCTCCGGTCACCCTCCACCACCAAAACCTACCTGCATCTTACCCGTATCCACCACCCAGAAACCGCCCTCTGACCGGACCATAACCCACACCCGACCCCAGCTCCAACCCGAACCATCCCCACCCGGAAAACCCCCTGCTCCACTGAAAACCACCTGACATCCTTCATCATCATCATTCCTAGACCTGCTCTCCGATTTTAACTGTTTAAGAGAGAGAGATTCAGGAAATGGGAAGTTTTATTTGAGATTGTAAAGAGAGAGAGAGAGAGAGCAGATTGAAGGATATGATATGTGTTGTGTTCTTCAAAAGTTAAAAGAGAGGAGAGAGACTATGAAAAGTAACTGATAAAGGAGGATTTAAAGGAAAAGTGTGTGTGGTCAGTTCTTGAGACCAGTGCAAAAGGAAAAGGTGTCATAGCATTTAAATTACAATAATAATAATAATAATAATAATAATAATAATAATAATAATAATAATAATGATGGTACTATTATTATTTTGGAGTGCATTGGCTTAATTTGGGGGATTGACCTTACAGTATACGGTTTGATTTGGTTGACTACGGTTGGACGTCCGATGCTCGTCTCTAAAATTTGTGTGAACGTCTAGATTTTTGGGGGATCACTACTCAAGATTAAAATGTCTTCTCAAAGTGAGGTGTTTGAGCAGAGACTTGAGAGTTTCGGTTACACTCCTGGTGAAACCGTATATGCACTGCTTGACAGATTTACCGAACTGCTGTTAGAAATGAAGAATGCAGAGATTGTGATGGCAAATCGTTGGATCAACAAGAGTCTTCTGGACGCCTTGAAAAGAATTCCAGATCAGCCAACATGTAGCTGGTTTATGAACGTCAATCGGATCATTACAGAAACAAACTGGTCCAAAATGATTCCGGATGAGTTAATCTCATTCATTAAGGAGTTAGATAAGCGTCACACACTAAAGACCCAAAGTGACATCTCTGTTGCAGTGCGCTCGTCCGCCTCTGACACTTCATCTTCAAATTCAAAATCTGACTGCTCACCCGGTCTCGCTGCTCCTGGCGCTCCCGCTGCTCCTGTCACATCTACTGCTCCTGCCGCTCACGCTGCTCAAGCTTTCATGGCACAACAGAATGACCATGTGCCATCCGCATCTGAGGTACACGCTGAAATTTTAGCTGAATCATGTTGTACTGAACGATGCAGGTTAAAAATTAAAGGTTTTAGAGAAGAAACTCTCTCCGCATTCAAGCAGCTTGAATACGAGAAAATGGCCACTTGGGACATTAAAAAGAAATTTAATTCTTATAAAGAAATGGTCGAACAACAAAAACTCGATATCAAGCGCTTGCATCAGGAGGTGAGTGATCACAAGTGTCGATATTTACACTTCAAACGACTGTCTGATACTTTAACCGCGGAATTGATCGACTTAAAATCTAAATTTGAAAATGCCGATTTTCACTTTAAAAAGTTCGATTGTTCTAGTTCTAAAGTTGAAAAAATGATCAATACCCAGTTAAGGTACAGACCAAAGGACGTGAGGAATAAGGGAATTGGATTTGTGGAAATTCCTCCACCGTTCAATGAAAACTATTCTTCAATTCCTATGTCAGATGAAGAACTGTTGGCTCTTCCTTTGAAAGGATATGGTCCACCAATAGAAGAGCCAACCATTCGACCATCGAGGGATCAAGTTGATATCTCCAAACCTAAATCAGTCCCTGTCCGAATCTCTAAACCCAAGAACAAACAACCTAAGCAGGAGCAGGCTCCATCAAAAACCTTTGTCAAGTCTCAAGTTGCTTCAAAGCAGACCGAGACGTTAAATTTTGAGAAAAATAAAGAGGTGGACAGAGTTTTTGAGGTTAGCAAAGATGAGGTTCCATCCTCATCTGAATCAGATGAATTCGTAGGAGTGTCTAGAGAGTCTAAACATGAAGATTTAAAAGAAAATGAACAAATTTCTGATTCATCCACTCAGCAAAACTCTAGTGTGAACTATGAGTTTGATTTCATGAAGCAAATTAGAGAACTTTGTCTAAAGCAAATAGCAGAAAGTGAAAATCATCTGACCAACTCTGAGTCAACGGGGGATTCAGCAGAGTCACTACAAGTGTCCAAATCAAGTGACTCAACTGAATCAAATGACACACCCTCGACTGAGCCAGAATCTGAAGAATCTGTGAGCTCAAGGCCAGTCGAGACTAAACAAGAATGTGAGGATCCCTCATCCAAGACTGTTGGCACGGGTGTGGTAAAGCCAATAGTCCCTGAATTTAAATGTGTGAACATTACTGATGCTTCTACTTCATGTGCAGATTTAGTAAAAGTAGAGGTTAAAGTTGAGGGGGATGATCTTGTTTGCACTAGCAATGCAGGTGTTTGTGTGAAACAGTCTAATTTGTCTGCAGATGCTATACCATATGTGCAAAAGACTGTTTCTGAGCTATCTGTTAATGGCACGACTGATAAATATGTGCCACCACATAGAAAAACTACCTGTGCTAACTCTTCTGAGCAGGTTCCTGAATTTAAACAGAAAGTTCAAGAACAGTCATCATCACAAGCACAATCTTGTTCACACGGGTGTTCAAGATGTCCTAAGCAGAGCAGAAACTTTAAGAAGCCTGCAAACAAATCATCCAACAGATCCCATCACTCACATTCATCAGTGGGATCGAACAGACCGGGATCTGTTCCTTATGCAAAGAAGCAGACATGCTACAACTGTGGAAGACCCGGTCACATTGCAAGGAACTGCACAAGTCGTCCTTATGTGCCCTATTATCGACAACATCAGAAGGTTATGCCTAGGGATAACTACTACTCCAAGCCAATGAAGGTTGATAAACCTAAGGCAAGGAAGACCACAAATCCCAAAGGTAAACTATCTGATGGAGACTGGAATGCGGCCAAGAGCAAACGAAAGGTTGTTCAACCACGGAAGTCGAAGCAACCTGAGAAACAGAAAGTTGCTACTCCGAAAGTAGTAAAACCAGTTCTTAAGCCTAAGCAAGTCTGGAAACCAAAGGCGGCAACTACACCAGCCCTAAATGAGAAAAAGGACATGTGCTTGAGAGAAGTGTCTTTCATAGATGCTTCAGGAGTGCCCAGGACCGCGATGGCCTGGGTACCAATGTTTAATTAATCTCTTTTCTTAGTGCAGGGACATCCAGGGAGGATTGTCGACGACCACTGGTATGTTGACAACGGTTGTTCCATGCACATGACAGGTGACATCTCTCTGTTATACATTTATGTTAATTTCTTAAACAGTGAGTATGTTTCCTTTAAAGGAGATAATGGAGGTAAAATCAGCTAGAGAGGTACGTTCAAAACCTGATTCGTTAAAATTTTGAAATTGTTTTGGTCATTAATTCAAGAATGGTCTTAGAAAAATACAAAAAGATTTCTCTTAGTTTTAGGTTGTAAATTTGTTCTTTAAAATTTTCAATTTTAAGCACAAATTTAGGGGGATATATATCCTCAGAAAAATACAAAAACAATAGAAAATTCAGAAAATGAGAATTTCATGGTGCGAAAAAGAAGAAATGATAGTACATCAGCTGTTGAGCTGTCACACCTTAAAATCGAAAAGAAAATTAAATCAAGTGTGATTGCAGCTCCATTATATGATGTACTGGCAGGCAGACTACACAACGAACCCAGTCCAAAATTAATGGTAAAGATAAAGGGTTGTGTAGCTTGTGGGGAACACATCATTGGCGTATGATCTTATGGTCTTAAATCTTGCATTGATAGATTTTGCCAAAATCTGAGATTTCAGGTCTTTAAATTGTTGATACATCTGGGGATGTCCTGGCTGCCCTTCTGCTGCATCCAGATATATGTTGACCTAGGCACAGTTGTTATATCAATTATTTGCTAACAAAATTCTGAGAATTTGCAGAATTTATACAAATCAAGAAACAGGGGTTGATGAAGAATGAAAGAGTTCCAGTTGCTGACAAGCATGAATCACCACACTGAGAAGATGTACCTGAGTCAGAAGAACCTGAAGTTAATCATCTTTTGACAATGAAAGTACAACTGAAGAAGTACCTAAAAAATTACTTGAAAGAGATGCCTGACAAAGAAAAGAGTTATGAGAATCCTCCTCTCACGTTCTCTTTTAGCAATATGTTCAAGCAAAAGCTGATGATGATTAAAGTTGTGAAGCTACCTCCAAGAGAACAAGAAAGAACCCAAGATTGGAAGATCAAGATCTGAAGATTCTTCCTACTAAGCCATGATAAAGACAGCATAAACCTAGGGGGATATTGTTGGGCTATATTTAAGTAGGTTTACGCTTGTCTTTATTAAGCCTGTTTGTGTTAATTGGGCTTAGTTTACTTAATGGGCTTGGGTTAGGCTTTAGTGGACCCTATATATTGTTATGTTCTAGTTCATTTTAGGGTTACACATTCATAGACTTTGTTACACATTCATTAGACTTTCATAATCCTCACATTTGTAACTCTAGAGCCACCACCTTGTACCAGACAATCGTAGAGATTGTGTGCAAGGTGAAGCAACAATACAATTGATTTCATCATATTAATCTTTTGTTCTTCACATTCAATCTTGTTTTCCGCACTCGATTGTTTGTTTGATACCCGTAGAGAAGATCTTGGACTAACAGGGCGCAAGATCAATGTTAAATTCAACCTGACGGTGAGGTGGAAGACCAGGCAAATCGTCAGGAAACACGTCGGGAAAATCACGAACAACAGGAATGTCCTCAATCCCCTTCTCATCGTCAGATGAGACCGAAACAAGAGCTAAGATAGCAGAATACCCTTTACGTAAATACTTATAAGCTTTCATACATGAAATGATGCTCAAAGGAACACCACTTTTCTCGCTATGAACCAAAAGAATCTCTCCATCCGGGAGAGGAAGGCGAATGATTTTATCAAAGCAAATGATTTCTGCACGATATAAAGATAACCAATCCATACCCACAACAACGTCGAAGCTACCCAAGGACACCGGCATGAGATCAATAGGAAAAGATAACCCAGAAAGTTCTAATTGGCATCCCTTAAGAGTATGAGTTGCCTCAGTTTTCTTACCATCAGCCAATTCAACTAAGTACTTAACCTTCAAAGGCGTCGGTACTATGTCTAACAATCGACTAAACTCAACAGATATAAAACTCTTGTCGGCACCTGAATCAAATAAAACAGAGGCATAACGATCGTTAAGAAGAAACGTACCAGTAACAGTATCCGGATCCTGGCGGGCCTCGCCCGACCCAATGACGAAGGCGCGCGCGTTCCTGCCGCCACCCCCGTTACCCCTGTCACTCCTCCCAGCATTCCCCTGCTTCAGTTTGAGGAAATCCTTCTTAAAATGCCCTGCTTCCCCACAGTTGTAGCATCCCTGATTTCCCTTAGGTGCAGCAATGGTAGTAGTAGGGGCAACCACCTGTTGCTGAGCCTGAAGATTCACCCTGCAGCTCTGGCCTGATTCCCGTTCTTATTACAACGGGTACAATAACTACAATTTCCAACATGATGATACCCACAACGATCACACTTAGGCAGTCTACCAGTATACCCACCCTGCCTCTGTCCAGAAGACGAACCCATGGTCTCAAACTTCCTCGGCTGTTGTTGCTGCTAAGGCTGAATTGTACCCTTACCCGCGCTCTCCCATTTCCTCCTGTTGCCATCAGAGGTCTTCACCACAGTACCCTTAGGAGGCAAAATACCCTCCTGAACCTTCTTTTTGGTTAGCCTATGAGCCAACCGAATGGTATCCCAAAGTGTAGTAGCATCATTCGCGGTCACCAACCCGCGAATCTCAGGCACCAACCCACTAATGTAGAACTCAATAGCCTTATACTCAGGAGTCACAGAATCCGGGCACAAAAGTGCCAACTCATGATAACGAGTGGTATACTCCTCAACCTCAGATCCCACCATCTGATGATTCCACAGCTCATGCTCCAAACTCTTAATCTCATCCCTGGAACAATACTCCATCTTCAAACGAAACACAAACTCGGTCCATGGCAACGCATGGGCCTCAAGTAAACCAATAGTCTGCACAGTCGAATTCCACTAAGTCAAGGCACGTCCCTCGAATGTCCCTGAAGCATACTTCACACGATACTCCTCAGGGCAGTTACACATGGAGAAAGCGGACTCGACCTTCTCCAACCAACGAAGTATTCCCACAACTCCCTCAGTCGCACTGAAGTTATGGGGCTTGCAATCCTGGAACATCTTGTAAGTACAGTGGACTGGAGGAGGTGGAGGTGGAGGTGGAGGTGGAGGTGGTGGAGGATGAAAAGCATTCTCTGTTACAACAAGCAACACGGTCAGGAAACGAAGACCACACAACAAAAGATAAGGAATGAGGGTAGGGGTAATTAAATTACCACCATGGCCCTGCTGGGTGGCCTGCTGTGCAGCAATAGCGGCTGCCACGTGCTCCTGAATCAGATTATTCAGCTCAGCCTGGGTCATGCTGATGTTACCACGACCCCCATTACGTCCACCAACACGACCACCACGACATCCTGACATCTTCTGTCAAAGCCAAAGACAAGACATCAGATTTCAGAACAGACAACAAGAAATCATAAGTAACAAAGTTAAACCAGAGAACTGGATTCCATCATGATTGTCGGATCAAACACATTGCCCACCAAGATTTCCATGCATTTCAACTTATTATTTAATGTGCACACGAAATGATAAGTCGCTCTACATGGTCCCCGAGGCGTGCTCCTAGCTTGACTTTCAAACCACAAGGCACCCACGTTCTAGAATAGATAAGAACTCCTACGTGATAAAACACCCAAGATGTAAAACAGCAAGTACTAGTGTGCGATAATGTGTGCGAGCAAGTGTGTCCATTGGAGTATAGGAAGGGGAGATGTCCGAATCTTGGACAAATCTCCGAAGGATGCCGAAGCCACTCCAATGTACGCCACTGCCGTGCAATGATAGTAAGCCTCCTCGTCTTCAGCACGAAGATGAAGAATAGGATAAGAAATAAGGGTAATAGATAGATGATGTAAGCAAATATGATAATAACCAATGTAATACTAACACCCCGGCAATTCCCCATATGATATGACTTATATGAATGTGACCGTCTAGTGTGTGCGACTCGGCTATAGACTTGACTCAACATGCAGTCCTAGTTCACTATAACCATTGGCTCTGATACCAATCTGTCACACCCTCAAATTCCACGTGTGGGGTTTTACCGCGAGGCGCGTGACAAACCAGGATCTAAGTCAACGGTCACAATAAACGACACTATATGATACGTAAAAACGACATAAGCAAACCATTAAGTTTCCATAAATGATCCATCGCTGCGGAAGCGTAAAACTTTATTACAACACGAAAGTAAAAGCATAAAAGTCTGAAAATGCTACATAAGATGCATATGAATCCTAGACGCCGTGAGACTCCGTGCGCCTATGAGATGCTGCTACCTCAACGACTTGAGACAAACATGCTAAAAACGTCAGCAAATAATGGTGGTGAGTTCACAGGTTTTATGTTAAACGTTTAAGTAATGAAAGCCATCATGTTATCACTATGTTAGAAATGATAGCGTTAGCTAGACGCATGAATAATACTACTTACGACCGGAAACCATTTCAGACAACGATATATGATTTTGCCCGAAACGATATGCACTGCCGTCCCACGGTAGCGTTATGACCGAGACAATATGCACTCGCCCGGCTCCCAGCCGACGGGTGGGGTCTGTCAATCCCAATAGATCTATCCACATTTCCCCCGTTGTGCCCCGCGCATTCATGGTTTCCCCGGGACTTTACGTATCGTATAGTATGTAAATGAATTAACACTAGTATAACATGATAATTTATGAAATATGTATAAAGCATGTGTCTCCCCCGAAATGTAAGTTCTTAAAGTGGGGCCATGAAACTCACCTGATACTGCTTCCCCTCTAAGATAAGTAAACTCGCTCAATATACGGCACCAACTACCGGTGACCTATCATGACGAGCGTATAAGATGTTAGACTAACAACCCGTAAGTTGATTAGTCTCCAACAGTCTACACCATAACCGTGTACATTTGAAATAATGTTTAAACGTTTAATCGACCACACCAGACAAGACCCGACATCCCACGTGCTAGCCGAATGCAAGATATCATGCAATCATATGTAATCAAACACTTATTATGCATCACAGTTTACTATATCTAGCATGAAGCCTAATTCACGCATAAACAGGTCCAAAAACATATAACTAAGTTATTGGACATGTCACGGGGTTCCTAACATGTTCCTAGGTGTCTATGCATGTTTCGGGATGTTAAAGTACACATATAGCAGCAGTTTACGCGATTAGGAATCAAATATGCAATTAGGAAAAGTCAACTGGTGATTAGGAAGGTCAAATGGCGATTAGAATTTCAATCACCAGACATACTGGCGATTGGGCTCCCAATCGCCTCTTGCTACACACGATTGGAGGCCAATTGCCCTTACTATAGGGGATTAGGGCTCCCTAATCGCCCCTGCTGCACTGTGCCGTCTTTTTGCGTGTTTAACCCTCCAAATCAGATCCGAAACATGTGGAAACACCCAATATGAAACCCAAAACATTAATCCAACTATTTCAAGCAAAAAACCCTAATTTATCATCATCCTAGCCGTCCCGAATGCAAGTGTTTTCCCAAAATAGCATAACTATCATGTAAACATCACATCATTATGCAAAACTTACCCTAAATAGCAAATATCCAGATTTCATCACATAATGACGTTGTCCGGCAATATCCTATTGTTCTAGCATCATCCTAAAGTAAACCCTAACCTCAAACAATCAACAAAACACAACGTATCATCATCAATCCTCCTTAATCATTCAAACGGGTCAAAACGCCTAATATCAATATTACACATCTATGAACCTTCAAACTCCTAGGTTAACATCATATCAACTCATTTAGATCAGAAACATATTAATAATACAAGAACAACCATGTTTAAATGATAAAAATCCTATCTTGCATGAGTACATCACATATAACAAGCATAGAGGTTTGGGTTTGTTTAGAATCTGATTTTTAATGAGTTTTCAAAGACACAAATGTTTAGAAATCAGGTCTGGACCTTTAGGGATCAAAACAATATCATTACAAAGGTTTGGGATGAAGAACACACCTTCAAATTGTAAGATTATGAGATGTAAATCTTGGAAATGTGATTTCTTGATCAAAAACGTGTTTTGCAGAGGTTGAATATGGTGTGGGGTGGCTTTGGGGTGTACTAGGGTTTCACAAATGATGTTTTAAAACATAAGGGGGGTATTTATAGGCGTTTCTAGTCGTTTAGTACGCGTAAGGAGATTACAGTGCAGTATAGGCGATTATAATGTGTAATCGCCTATACCAACTAGCGATTAGGGCTCTAATCACCTACCTATACCTACTAGCGATTAGGGCTCTAATCGCCTTTAGAACTTCCCAATCGCCCATCCTATTGGCAATTACGCGTAATCACCTATAATATCATGCAATTACGCGTAATCACCTATAATGTCATTCAATTACACGTAATCACTATTTTAACACATATAAACACGTATTCACTTACCGACACGTCATATAATGATTGTAAGCACATAATGTATGATAACTAACACGTTCCCATCCGTTCACCAATTCCCGGGACTCGAGATTTGCATGTGTGCGTTAAACCCGACGATTCTACAAATCGTCAATCCTTGCACACATGGTTATGGACCGACACCCAATGATCCCTCGGACCATTGTAACAACTCCCGATGATTCCCGAATCATCGACACGACTCAACCGACCCGGTCAAGTATGATATTAAGTAGTTGTTTCAATGTTTTCGTTGAGGTAGACTCGTATGTATGCAAAGTATGAAACGTATGTATGTAAAGTATGAAAAGTATTAACCTAAATATGTCGGGTGTCACAACATGTGTTACCCAAACCATCATCTAACATACTAACATGAAAAACTGATTTAATGCATACTAAATCGAAAAATCTTGTGGCATCATGTGTTGCAAAATCATCATCTATGATACTTCCAAAAATAACCAGTGTAGAACGTGAGACACATGTTAATACAAAAACGAAAATCCATGCAGAATATGTTAATACTAAAATCATCTAACATACTAACATAAAAACCTGATTTAATGCATACTAAATCGAACAATCTTGTGGTGTCTTGTGTTGCCAAATCATCATCTATGATATTGGCAAAAATAAGCAGTGTAGAACATGGGGCACATGTTAACGTAAAAACGAAAATCCATGCAGAATATATTAACAAATGTTAATACTAAAAATCCAGTTATATCAGGTATTAGGTGCAAAGTAGTAAAACACACCCATGCATAATAAGTTAACACATGTTAATACAAATATCCAGTTATATCGTGTATTATGTGGCAAAGTAATAAAACACACCTCAGAACAAATCATAATAAACATAAGTTATCAAAAACAAACTAGATATTAATATCAAAATAAAGCCAAAACATTTCAAAAATTACCCAAGAAGTAGAAACTTTACCTCCTTTTCACGGTGTCCCTTCCTCTTAACTTCATGAAATGGATCTATATAACAATCAGTTAAACTTGTTACAATAAATTATTTACACATTACACAGTGACTATACATAGCATAAACTATAAACTGAAAAATAACACCAGTGAAAAACTATTACCTTCCATACATTCACAATCTAACATAAACAAAAAAATAATAAAAAAATCAAAAAGGTTAACATAAGTTTTTTTTTTCATTCAAGCATTAGATCAAACACTTGGGGTGCAAACAAAACTATCTCCAGATCTGAAATTGGATTTCACAATGCTCCAACAGACATACACATACAGATCTGTAAAATACACATAACAATCTGTATGCACAAACACAAAATCAAATAATTTAAAGTAAAAGTTGAGCACATGTTTATCCACCTTCTGACACAACAAAAGGAAGAAAAAAAACTTAAAAAAAATTATCTTACCCCTTTTCCAATTTGAGTCTGCTCTGTTTTGGATCTGCTATGTTTTCTGATGGTGGTGGTGGTAAACGGTGGTGGTTAGGGTGGTCGATGGTGGTGTATATGGTGGGAGGTGGTGGTGGTGGTAAACGGTGGTGGTTAGGGTGGTCGATGGTGGGCTATATGGTGGGAGGTGGTAGTGGTAAACGGTGGTGGCTGGGTGGTCGATGGTGGTGTATATGGTGAGAGGTAGTTCGTCATCCTAGAGAGAGATGAAGGTAAAGAGAGAGGGTTGATATTTGAATCTGAATATGAAAAAAAAAATAAAGAGAGAGAAGAGGGAAAACATATATATATGGAGAGAGAGAAGATGGTAGTGTACTTGACATGGGGGATTGTGTATAAAGGTGACTGACAATGACAAGTGGGTTTGACTTGAGTGGTGACAAGTAGGGTATATAGTGAAATTACTTTCTTACCCTTCTAGTGTTATTATATTGATTTTTGAGATGGGTGATGTGGCACAATTCTAGCCACATGTAAGGTTTCCAAAGTTTTCTAGTTTAGGAAGGTTTTTCATAGATACTTATACTACATATATATATATATATATATATATATATATATATATATATATATATATATATATAGATAGAGAGAGAGAGAGGGGGGAGGGGACAAGGAGGACCCTTTATCTTATACACAGACACACACACACATGCACAGACCGCCCCTTTATCTTCTCCGGCGACACCATCTTCTCCGCAACACCATCTTCTCCGGCGAGCTTTTTTTTTTTTAATTAAATATGATCGTTCAACGGTCATCACCAACAAGCCCAATGTTGCACAACGCTCGTTACCACTATAACGCTCAAAGGGGCAGCGCCACCATAGCGCTCGGGGGGCGGTGTTCCCCGGCGCTATGGTGGCTATAACGCTGCCATAACGCTCCACTACACACAGACTTAGGAATAGGTAATCATCAGGTTCATCTCTCTGATCCATCTCGTCCAAGTTGATTCAATTTGTTTCTTTATCGGTCTCTTCAATTTCCCATGCTTAATGCATTACCACTTTTAGGGTGGTGGAGGCTCCACCGTGATTGCATGTGTGGTGGCCGTGAAACACTTCCATCACGGCGTGATGATTTTGGTGCATGATGGGTGTTTGATATACATTCCTCCTATAAATAAACCCGTTTTTAAACATTTATCACACAACAAAATACAAACACTCTTTTTTAGGAAAAATATACATTTTGGTGTTTCAAGCTCTACGTTATTACCCGAGTCATCAAGTTATTTTGACTCTTCGATGACACTGTTGGTTTTTTTGCCACATTTTGCTGAGAAAGCCAAGCTATACTTAGGATTAAGAGATGCGAAGAAATTTGAGAAAAGATTATTTTGAGGTCAGGTTTATGATCAAGATGTTTGGAGATAGTCATGGCTGACCAAGTGCTGGAAAAAGACCCAGATGAAGACTCAGCAACAATTATGATGTTGAACTTCAAGGCAGATTAGAGAAAGACTCTCATTCATCTTTCATAAATAAAAGCAAGTATCATAAGAGAGATTTTGACATCAGCAGCTCAAGGGGGGATTGTTGGGTTATGAAAGAACTGGTGATGATGAAGGTCAAAATCCCATGGACACCATATGTCCAAATATTTGAAGAATAAAAGGATTCAAACTACAAAGCTCATTTTCTCCTTGAAGGTTCTATCAACAACACCCTACAAACTGATGGTTACAAGACTGGACATTTAGAAGACTGAAGAGTTGAATTGAGTAGTCAACTGTTTGAAACATCATATATTAGTCAACAAAGTCAACAACCGTGTCTTGTAAAGTTGTTTAATAAGATAATGGTTTACACTAGCTGCTTGTCAAACTTGCTATTCTTAGCATTATAAATCAGTCCATCCGTTTGTAGCAAACTATACAACTATGATTTATAAACAGCTGGTGGTTACATCCCAAATAGTTGTTAGATGTCACTTTCATTGTGGCGTCACCAACTGTTCTCAAACTTTCTATATAAATAGAACAGTACATTCAGTACTTGTTCTCCATCTCTACACATAGAATTAGATCGCCTGATTGAGATCATTGTATCCGGCAGGAATCAAACCTGACCAGTGTAAGAGAGAGAGAGAGAGAGAGAGAGAGAGAGAGAGAGAGAGAGAGAGAGAGAGAGAAGAGAGTATATGCACTTTGAAATCTATTAATAAGAGTTCATCTGTGTTGATATCACTTATATTATCTAACTTTAAATCACTACTAGAAAAATACCCCTTTCTTGACGCGCATTGCGCGTCATAAAAGGGTGTTTATGACACACAAAAAAGTGTCAAGGAAGAACATGTCAAGAAAAGTTTATGACATGCAGGCGCGTGTCATCTTTTAATGACACGCGTTTATGACACTCCTTTATGACATGCTTTTTTGACACGCATTTATGACACACTCTTTAATGACAAACATTCTTGACACTCATTTACGAATTTTTTTACAGCATTTATGACACACATGAATTTATGACACACCTTTATGACAGTCATTTTGCGTGTCATGTTTTTTTACCTAATTTTTTTCCCCTGCAAAACGAATAATATCCTGGAATTATTTTTTATTTATAATTACAAAAACAATAAATTTAATAATAAAGCTGCATATATTATACCACCAAAAAACCCATTACAATTATGTCGAATTCTGCCACAAAGGGTTACAAAAACATTGTATCAATACATTACATTAGTCGATGAGTAAGCCTAAACATACGGATCATAACTTGAAAATGAAGGTCGAGGCATAACCTGACCATTCTTCACGAACATAATCAATATCCGCATCCGAGTAAGCCTCCACTCCTCCCCCAACCTGAGACACAATTAAATTAATAAAATGAAAGGTTAAGGGTTCGCGATGGTTTTAATTTCAAGAAAACAAAAGTGACTAGAATTTGACTCGATCAACTTACATTGTCCAATATTCCAAGTCCGTCCGTAACGATCTCCTTCATGAATTTCATTACATAATAACCACATTCTGTGATCCCCGGCTGACACGGACACTGCACATTAAAAGAATTATATGGATTAAGCTTCCCTAATCCTGCAGCGCTAGTTAGGAGCATCTATATGCGCGCATCTATATTCAGATCAGTCCAAATAAATAGTTAGGATAATTAAGTGCTCACCTTGGTGTTGACCCATCTCAGTTTAAACCTCTTGCCAGTACTAGTCTGAGCACTATACACGGTCGTGGCCCTATTAAATTAATAAGATGAAACAAGCGAAAGTTAATCAGAATTTACAATAGATAGCCAAATGACATGATCCACAAAATTTTCGGTTGTAGCAAATCTTACATGCCTAAAAATCTGCATTTTTCCAGAATGCAAAACATCTCAAATCTGAATTTAAGCATAAACAACTCAAACAGAAAACTACTACAGGTATTGTTTACCACTAGTCATACAAACATTGTATGCAGTATAAACTTATAGACATATTTCCAGCCCTAAACCGACTAACTGGGCACAGTTACTCTATATTTACCAACACAGTTATAATATTCACCATACACATGTACTCACCTTTGCCTGTAGGGTCTTCAATACCATTGTCACCAACTTTGATCCGTTGATTTTCATTAGGATACAAAATTTACAACCTTTGTAATCCAACATCAATATCCTATCAATGATAACTTATAATGTATACTCATTCCTTAACAAGATCCAACAAGATTACTATATGTTAACCAACTGTTTGGCCCGTTAATGTAGTTGTTTGCTTAACTCATTCGCTAATATTTTAAACACTTAGAACACAATAAATTGAATGTAATTAGTTCATTAAAACCTAGAATGCATGGTTGGTTCAAGTATGTTTAAACATCCACCTTTATTTACTTTTAGAATACTAAACTTATGTGCAGCCATTTCTGCGCAGCTGTGTTCAATGGCCGATTAGACCCACCTAACGACCAAGTTTTTCCTTGTTCTGAAATTCTACAGAAATTAGACTTAACAAGATTTCCATCGCAAAAAGAATCATCCCAAACGGACACTCGGTTGATTTTATACGAAATTTCAAAGTCAGCCAAAAATTTGTGTTTATAGTTACGAAATCAGCATTGTTTCTTCTTATAATTTCGAACTAAACCTCATTCATTCACCCATATTTCTTGATTAAAAACCAAATTAAGCATTCCAAAATATGTTAGACACATATTATGCAAAGTCTTAGTGTTACTTGTTTACGATGGTTAAAACTTGTTCTATCACAAAATCCCCAAATTACACCTACATATTCTTACAAACAAACTGATCATCACCAACAGAGGTACAATATCCATGTCAAATTTTTATCTAACAGCTATTAGGTTGACTTCCCATAATTAAAAGTCAAACTTTAAGATTGTGAGTGTACAATATGTAGGCATACTGAAAAATGATTGAGCATGCAGAAACATAAAGCTTACAATGTTTTTTTTTTTTATCAAGGGTGCATAGCCTTGGGTATAGGTGTTTCTGAATGTTGTCCACCCCAGGGTACCTATAATTAAAATATCAAATAATTAGAGTATTCCACTTTTGTGGCATTTCCTTGTAAGTTCTGTAACAACAAGCTATACGAAACCTACACATTCAAAGGATGAATTTAAACTGCATCGAGGAGTGGTGGCAGTGAGACCCATCCTAGACGTATAGCTACACGTCCAACATTTGTATCAACCTTTCACGAACAAAACACAAAACAAAACAACAGTTATTGAAACGAAAAGTAATATTTTAAAAATACAAAAAGAAAAAAATGAATCTCAAAACCCTTACAAGAAAAGCGTTATGATGTAGCGTTAAAAGTCGTACACACTCCACACCTTGGTCTTAAAAAGCGCTAGGCGCACAAAAGCGACGAGGTCTAAGCACATCGCGGAGGGCGCAAAGCGCAAAAAGCGTGGGATTTTCGTACCCGAAGCGCACACTATTTATATAATTTTTTTATATATCCCGTATATATTCCATGAGTTTTTAGCTTCATTTACCCAAAATATAGCTATAAATAAGGTTTTTATGTGATTTTGCCTATATGTACAAGCCAAAACCACCAAGGTACAACATTTTTATGCATAAAAAATACCCAGGTTACGTGAGGCGCGTGCCTCAAGGAGAAAAGCGCCTGAAATTTGACAAAAAATCCCCTGAGACGCGCGCCTTTGGGAAAAAGACTAGGCGCAAAGCCCTGAGGCGCCCTAGGCTGAGCCTTGATGCGCCTCGCGCCTAGGCTCGGCTCAGGCGCGCTTTTTAAAACCAAGCTCCACACTTTTCAAACCGATTCTTTCAATGCTCAACAAAAATTCCCTACAAACATAAAAATTATAAAGTTCAAATCTAAGTATGAATTATACCTAAAAAGTTCAGTTTGATAGTTGTAACTAATTACATCATTACTTTGCCTTATCTGGTGGAATTTTTTTATATGACCAGGATTGCACAAGTTTCATGAGCACTAAACAGAATGTAGAAACTTTATTTATTCATTTAACTTGTTGATACATCCTAGCATCCTGCTACTGTTACCTACTTGGAAATACCATAAAATTACATTGCCCCTTACGGTCATACTCATACAATAAAATATATCTATCTATCAGGAAATCGTAAGTAATTAAATATTAAAATTGAATTTTCATACCTAAAACAACACAGCTATCAATAAGTATATATATACCTTGCAAGCAATCATCCAAAACTGAGTCAATCAATTCAGCACCTTCAGTATAATGACCTTTCGCCCAGTTACTCCCAGCACCACTCTGACCAAAAACAAAGTTATCAGGCCTAAAGATCTGACCATATGCTCCAGATCTGAGATGTAAAAGACATAGGTACCATATCCACCACCGTAAGTACCCCCCCCCCCACCCCCACCGGAAACCATCACCGTAACCTTCCCCACACTAGAACCCACCAACGTTCGTCTCCCCACCAGAAACCACCACCGTAGGCCTCACCACAAAACCACCACCGTCCACCTCACCCTCACCGGAAACCACAACCGTACACCTCACCCCTCCAGAACCACCATCGTGCACCCACACCATCATAAAACTAATCTGCATATAAAACACTAAAGAAATTATTGTGTTTGGTTTTGTTGAATAGAAAGAGGGAAGAGTAAGAGAGGAGTTGTAATGTGAAGGAGGGTTTTGGGGAAGAGCAAGGAATAAAAATAGGTTGGTGGAGTATTTGAATTTTTAGGAAATGATATTATGACAGGAAAAAGATGACACACCATTGTTCATATTGTCATGTTCTCTATTCTTTGACATTATTTCCTTGACATGCAAAAATGTGTGTCATTAATTAATCAAATTTTATAAACCATGACAATTTTTTTCATGACACAAGCTTTGAGTGTCATAAATTAGTGCGTGTCATAAAATGTGTGTCAAGAAAGGCCTATTTTCTAGTAGTGAATATTATAATTGATGTTTGTTAATGAATATTGATGATATTATGACTTGCTAGAAAATTGCTTAAAACAGAAATTAATTTTCAATCACAATAAGAGTTCATCTGTGTTGATATCACCTATCTCGGGATCCAACAATCAGTCATAAGATTATTATCATTCCATAATACACCTATAGTGCTAGTTTTTACTATGGAAGTTCAAAAACATGCTAAGTTTAGGGAAAGTTGGACAAATAAGAACATATGTCTATCTATTGTTCTTGCTAGCCATAGAGAATGGCAATTGTTTATTTGTTAGCAAATGGCACTTTATGAATGTTATCCAAGTGTGAAATACTAACTGACCTTGTAAATGGTCAATGTATGAAGTAAAGAGAAGTTAAGTGATTTCTAACTAAAAATAGTGTTTGTTGTGAAGTATGTGTCAGTCAACTTAACATTATTTCAAAGGAAGTATTTTCACAAAGAACTGTGGAGGGTCTTAAGCAGGTTATGTGTTTGTCAACGATAAGCATTTACTCTTGTGTCATCACATGATAATATGGCTTGGTAAACATCTAAATCATGAGTTGGAAGAATATTTGTTTAGGCCACACAACAGATCACCTGTGACAGACATGATGGGCAAAATGTACCGCGGACGCGATGTACATCACTAGCGCGACGAGTCAAAAGTAGCTGATTGTTTAAAACATAATAAAAAAATATTTACCATTTATATATAAACAAATCCTACCATTTTTTACCTCGTTCATAATCTTTACCATTTTCAATTGTCTATCCTATCATTTTCAACTCTCAAATCTACTTTTTTTTTAACAATAGTGCTTTGGACCGAAAAGGAAGAGATTACGCTAGTAATTGTGTATAGTAATGTATTTGAAAATATGAGCTCATACAGTTAGCCCAGTCAGTCTCCATATTAGGCTAAAGTTTTAGTCGAGTTTAGCGTCATGGTCGATGTAACACAACACACTTGTGATACAATCTCGCACAAGTTGTCGGATTTCAAAGCAAAGTACAAAAGCTTTGAAAACTTCTTTAAAAAAAACAATGGATGAAGACCCCGGCCTAGCCGAAGACATGGCTATAGGCCTTACTCAAATTAAGTACACTATTGAAGTCAGCCAAAGTTTTGACCATGTTTTGATGTGATAGATTTTTAGGGCAAATTTAAGATAGGTTAATTATGTTTTGTCCTTACTATTTTATTTTACATAATGTTATTATTTCACTTTATTTTTTTATATGTAATGTTTTCTTTTTTAAATTTAGTTATGTAATGTTTTTATTTTATTTTATATAATGTTATTTAGTTTTAGTTTATATAAGGTTTTTATTTAATCTAATGTTATTTAATTTTATAGTTTAGTAAAAAAAAATAGATAGTGACGGATGTGATGATTACTCCATATAAAATGTAATAAATGAGATAAAATGTAATGAAATTGAGTGACACATAAAGATTGGTTAAATGTGATGTGATGATATGGAGTGATGACCACCCTATGTGACCATAAGACTATATGTCCATGTACAACATGGTTATATATTTTAGTGCATCAAGTAAACTAGTGGGTTTACTCGTGCGTTGTAGTGAGATTTACAAATGGGTTGCAATACAACATTATGATACTTAGGTTTTTTGCCGTAAGTTACGCAAAAAGAATAGAAATGTGCACACTATGTTTTAACAAGTATTCGCAAAAAGAAACGAAAAGAAAAGAAATGTGCACCACCACTTACAACTTATTGCAGCTCACCACAAAACCATATACTCATTATTGAACAAATGTTAATAAACCAAAGGTATGTTACTGTAACAGACCAATATGAACATAAACATCACTCTTGTGTTAGCTGTTCGGTCATTGCATATCTACATAACTGTGCCATTGAAGACACCTTGCTAAATGATCAAGTTCATTTACATGACAAAAGCATGTAGTAATAATATGATTTTGTATACACTATCATATGAAGGTCACTGTCCATTTAGAAATTAAAAAAAATGCCCAATGTAGCCAGCGGACCGAACCATCCCGTCCACTTTGTCGCTGGGTAGACGCATATATATGAAAAGGGTTTATAATATAAGTATTATTATGGCAAAGTTTTAAAACTCATACAAGTTTAGCTTAGATAAGATTATTTATTGTGGTAACATAAATTATTATCTTTCATCGCCATTATATGAAATTTGTTTAAAAATATTGTTATTCCGTGTGTTTATTTAGGTTGGGTAAATTCCATTTTCATATAAAAGTTTATTATCTTTTAGGGGCATTTAAGGAAGAAAAATGGTAAAATTTAAGAAATTGTAAAGAAAACCCTTGGTATGTCATCTTAACTTTAAACAATTTAAACATATTTACTCATGTCTTCTCCTTTATTTTATAAAGCATCAAGTATACAAAGAAAAAGGAAAACACTTCAGTTAAAGCTAAAGATCATATTAAACGACATAAGTCTTTAGCATTGCCAAAAGGTCCGTATGAAGATTTTAAGGGTCAGCTATTTATAGAAATTATACTGAAGAAACTACACAAAAATTTATGAAGTGTGTAAGGGTGGGAAGTGCGCCTCACTTGATTTTACTGTATTATCATGCTTTCATTAATTTTACTTTGCCACACTATTTTACTAAAATACAATTTTATAGGCAATACTTAACTAATTTATTTGTTTATTTTTAATGAATAACATATTTAAAGTAATAACTTATGTATAATTTAAATATACTTGCATATATTTAAAAGTTTAAATTATTTTTCCATTTAAACAAAAAAAATCAAAATAAAAAAACAAACCATGCCAAAACGGTAACATGAATGTAGCCCAACGCTTACATTTTGAAACCCCAAATTTTTACCCAATGAATACCCCATGATTTCTAATACCAAAACCCATAATCATCACACAAATTTTACCTTATAAAACATGATAATCATCTCGTAATCATCTTGAAAATGATCCGCTGGAATAAAGAGGAGGAGATCGCGTTAGTGATCTCATACAAAGACGTCCAAAACCGCCTCCGTTTAGGGGGATCTCTTTTGGAACAATGTCTTGGCGGAATTCAACCAACTATTGATTTGCTATTACGAAAGTGGAAAGATCTCAACAACAAGTGTGCCCAATGGAAGACCCTCTTTGCAGCCACCATGGCGGAGCACCCTAATCTTACCAAGGATATGACAATCGAGATCACACAAGTCGACTATGTGGCTAGGTACCACAGTAGTTTCGATCATGTTTCGGCATGACAATTGTTGCGTTAGGTTAAACAATTATGTTTTTCCTGGTTTAACTGTGTGTTTATATAGTTCAATATTTGTATTTTCTTTAATATTAACTTTTAATTTCCAGTTTAATCTTATTTTTTTACCGTTAACATTTGGGTTGGAGGGCATAGGGTTGAAAATTTTATTCAAATTCAAATAAATAACCGTGGTCCAACACCCATGTGAGCCTCACGGCCTCACTACCCGTGCCACAGGTGGCCGTGTTTTCCTGAGGGTAGTGGGGTATCCGTGGGCTCTACGGTTAGCATTCTATCCCCCCTAATACAATGAAGGATCATCAATGAAAATGCCAACCTTTTATTGGCAATGATGGAATATATTTTCCTTCACTTTCATTGAGATATGTACAATGAATATATAGAGGTTACAGTCGGTCAACCTCATAATGAGGAGTTAATATTGACAACTGGAAAACAATCAATTATACAATTTGCCTAAAATATGTTATGTCTATTACTCCCCCGCAGTCGAAGCGAAGGGTGGCCGAAGACTGATACTGGATCTGAAGTCGTCAAAAAGTACACGTGGGAGTCCCTTTGTGAATATGTCGGCGATCTGATGGCGAGAAGGAACATGTAACACTCGAACATTGTCGCGTTAAACTTGCTCGCGGACGAAATGGATGTCTAGTTCAATGTGTTTTGTTCGCTGATGTTGAACTGGATTGTCTGATAAGTAAATAGCGCTGACGTTGTCACAATGCACAAGGGTCATGTGTGTGAGAGGATGATGTAGCTTCAGAAGAAGGTTGCGAAGCCAACAAATTTCCGCAACGACATTAGCAACGCCACGATATTCAGCCTCCACACTAGAGCAAGATATAGTGGACTGTCTATTAGAGGACCAGGAGATGAGGTTTTTACCGAGGTAGACGCAGTAGCTGGATGTGGAGCGTCTGGTGTCTGGGCAGCCTGCCCAATCTGCATCAGTGTAGGCCCGAAGAGAGATGGAGGATGCGGGAGAGAGATGAAGACCAAGGTCCAGTGTGCCCTGAACATATCTGAGAATGCGTTTCAAGGAATGCAATGAGCTTCCAGCGGTGCATGCATGTGCATGCAAATCTGTTGAATTGCGTAGGAAATGTCGGGACGAGTGAAAGTTAAGTACTGAAGCGCGCCTGCAAGACTTCTCTAGGTAGACGTGTCATCATGTAATGGGCCTGTGGCAGCATTGAGTTTAGACTGTGTGTCCACGGGAGTGGCAACTAGTTTACATGAGTCCATAGCTGCACGATGAATAATATCTTTGGCATAAGCACACTGGGAAAGGAATAAATCATTGTTATGTCGTTGAACCTGAATGCCAAGAAAATAGGATAAGGGCCCTAAATCTTTCATCGCAAACTCACCTGCCATGAGATCCATAAGTCGGAGTCGCAACTGGTCATTGGAGGTGGTAAGAATAATGTCATCAACATATATGTGATACCCCGCAATTTCAGGTTCTCACTTTAACTAAACTCTAGTTACATTCCTTGCATTATACTTAACTAGGGTTAGCTAGATAGGACACACGTTACACAGTTATAAGTTAATAACTGCATAAAGTGGTAATTCGAGGAATTACCAGACTGTATACATGATTAGTGAACCTCGGACGTTGGTGGATAATGAAGTTTAATAATTGTGAGATAATTGATTTGGATTGATTGCAATTACGTGCTTCTGTGATACTCGGTGAAACTATGTGCAAACCATATGTGATTATGTGAACTTAAACCGAATACGTTAATAAAAATCGTTAAAGGTGGACCATTAGGATGATTGGGATCTTAACACATGGGGTTACACTTGTTACGGTCCAAAATAGCGAAAACGTCAAAGGAAAACACGTCGTGTGACGAAACGGGCCACCCACGCGGGCCAAGGCCCTGTGAGCGGCCGCTCACAGGGACCGAGCGGCCGCTCGCGGGTGTCTGTCGCCACCAAACCGACTTAATCACCTATTTAAGCAACCCTAAGCCTCTTGTATCACCTAAACTCAAACCCTAATCGCCCCTACTGCCCTACTTATGAAATATTAACCCCAAAGCACCTGCTAAGGCGCAAGAACACCGATCGGGAAGCTTCAAGAGCATTCGGTTGGTTGTTTCGAAGAGCTTGTGGTATAATCCTTAATCAACTATGCTTTAATCTTATTATTATGTTATAAAAACCCTATAACTAAGTTTGTCCAGGTCTGAGATCTTTTTATAAATATTAAAGCTTGAAGTTTTTGAAGATTTAACGGGTTAAACATGATGATAGGCGATTAGTGATATAATAGATTACTTGTTGCGCAAGTTGTTGATGTTTGATCGTTAGGGTTATGATTTTTGCATGTATTATGATAGATTCTGATCTTAATAGGTCTTAGGAATGTTTTTAATGATTTTTTATGATTGTTGATCGATTATACGCACACGTGAGTCGTGTAAATAAAGGTTTATGCATGATTAAAATCTGGACAGAATGTTTAGGTTAACTTGTAGGGTCTGTTACGTGGCTTTAACATGATGGTTTTGATGTTTTCATTGCATGGTTAAATCCTACCTGGTCTTAGCTTTTCATAATGGGTAAATTCGAGTGATTTGGACGTCGTTTGAGTCGTTTTTAGAATTTTCTTTGAAAATAGGTCATATCAGAATTTCGGGTTAACAAACTGAGTTGACTTTAAACCGTCATAACTCGAGTTTTATAAAGAATTAAGTTATGAAATTTTTACAGAAGATTAATATTGGAATAATTTGGTTTTCCAAGTGGATTCATCCCGTTTGGATGAATACACAATTTTTGGGAATTTTTCTACTAAACTGACCTGTTGTGAAAGTTTTCTGAATGGGCACTTGTATTAGACGCATATGGAGTGTAAAACTAAATGTAACCAACATATTCACCAACGGGTCCGTAGGGTTTACTTATACATGTAGAATCACTAGGTGTCACCTACACGCTTTTGAACATTTAAACGTCTTGGACAAATGGGTTATATGGTGTAGTGGTATTACACATATATTTACTTAGTGACACTTATACTAGGGAGTCGGTAGTGCATCCTACTTTGAAGTTTGGATTTTCTTGCTTGCGTACTAAGGTGAGTTTCACTACTTTTTCTCAAAATCATGCGTCTCAGGGTGAGACAACTTTCGTAAACGTTTTCTAGTCCAGTTCCGGACTACTCATGTTTTGACTCCTGTGGAGGGTCGGGTTTTCGATTACAAATCCTCAGGGAGGATTGCACTTTTATCAGTTAAAAACTTATTGGCCCTTTGTGAACTAAACACTCTATCACTTGAAAAGTCCTTGCATATTATTGGGTTAATCGCTGGGAGCGAACGGGGTATTAGTTAATAGCGCTATTAGGTTGTGCAGCAACCTCATGTTTGCGATGCTGGGAGCATGGACATGAACTTCTGACCACATTTGAGAACTAGTGTTGATAGACACTAGTTATTGAGGCAAATTCTTATGTTACTGAAGGTGTTCCAATAATACTGTTTAGTTGCAATGAATGGGTTAGCTACCCCTGACACGCTTAAACTGATAACTCTTGAACATTTTGGTCTGGAGGACCTACGCTTTTAATTGGTTACGTGGTTTTGGAAACCAGCGCATTTACATACTCATTTACTTTACTTTGTGAACTCACCGACTTTATGTTGATACACGTTAGCATGCTTTTGCAGGTAACTAGGTATGGAGCACGACTAGGACATGCATCATGTTATGTCATGGGACTATAAACATTTAAACTGTTTTTAACATTTAACTATTTACTTCGGGTTTTGGGCGCGGTGTTTTGCGCAGACTTTATTTAACTGTTTTGTTTATTCGCTTCCGCTATTCTAAAATTTGTTTGGTTAAAACTTTTGAACTTGGTTTTACAATAATGAACTAAATGGTTTGGGCATTTAGAGTCGTTCATGTGACTTATGGCTATGAGATCCTGGTTTGTCATGCGCCTCGCAAAACACATCTTTGAACCCGTATGAACAGCCAGCTCAAGCAGGGAATCCAGATGAGAATACAAATCGCTGGTTGTGGTTCACAGACATGATGCACTCGTGGGTTGTAGGATATGGAGTGCCAGCTCAGGTCCCTCTCATTATTGACTCATTGGAGAGGTTTTTGGCAGGGATGGTTAGGCATGTGCATACAGAGCTAGAGAATGCCTATATTGCTGTAAGGCAAGTTCAGTCTTGGAGGCAGAATGCCGATGGGGCTATTAAACGCATGGAAAGAGAAATCGACCACTTGTTTGGTGAATTGGAAAGGGTTAATAAGTAAGCTGCAGAGGATAGACATGAGAGGTCGATTGCTACTCAGGAGACAACACTTTTAAGGGAGGAGTTGACCTTGGTCCGTAACAAGCTTGAGGAAGCTCTAGCTCAAAATGGTGTAGAACCAGAGGAGGATCCAGAGGAGGGTCCAGAAGAGGATCCCAAGGAAGAGCCTGCAGTAGGAGGATTTGATGCTTTCGGGGCAGCGATGGATGCGGCGCTTGAGGAAGAGCTTGAGCCTTAGGAGGAGGAGCCACTGGAGATAGAGATCGAGGATGAGAGCGAGGATGAGGGCTCATGTATCTCCATGGATCGCGAGGACGACTGATTACTTTTACTATCTTGATATCTTAGTATTCCATATACATTCTTATTATGACTTCCGTTTTATCGTTGTGAGACTTGAGGATCGTTTATCTTATGTTTGGATTTTTATTAGAACTACTAATTGATTTCTTTATTCTATTCTCACGCATGTTATTTATATTCTAGTTTACTTGTACTATGTGAACGATTGTATGTGGGACATATTATTGTTTTCTCATGAGTATAGTGTAAATGTAGAATTACTATGGCGGGAAGAGGACACGGGAGAGGCAACATCAACATGACTCAAGTGGAGTTGAATGCACTTATCAACGACAGGGTGGTGGAAGCCCTCGTAGCTTTTCAAGCTGGTAACTCTATCTCGCTCTAAACTTTCCTCTAGACTCCAATGTTACACTCTTTTATTCATTCGTGGTTTCTTCGCTTTTTGTACTCAGGTCAACCTGGGCATCACCCTCCAGTCTGCACCTACAAGTCCTTCATGAACTGCAAGCCGTGGAACTTTGGAGGATCTGAAGGGGCTGTCGGGCTACTGAGGTGGTTTGAAAAACTGGAATCTCGCTTCGCTATGTGTAACTGTCCACCAGCTGACAGGGTGAAATATGCCACTGCTACTCTCGAAAATTTGGCATTATCCTGGTGGAACTCTCAAGTGCAGATGCTAGGTGTGGATGTGGCTAACGCAACACCTTGGGCGGATTTCAAAGAACTGATGAAGGAGGAGTACTGTCCTCGAGATGAGATTCAAAAGTTGGAGACTGAATATCTCAATCTGAAGATGGTGGGATCGGAGATTGAGAGCTATACCAATAGATCACATGAGCTGGCGGCGATGTGCCCAAATTACTCCAATCCGCCCTACAAGAGAATCGAGTTATACATCAAGGGCTTGGTGCCCCAAATCAAGAGCAAGGTTACTGCTGCTAACCTCAACACCATCCATCAAGTTATTCGTATGGCTCATCAGCTGACTGATCAGAAGGTGGAAGAGGGGTTGTTACCTCCTCGTGGTGCTTCATCTTCTGGTACTAATGATAACAAGAAGAAGTGGGAGAATGCATCTGGCAAACCCCCAGGGAATGGCAGTCAGCAGCAGCAGTAGAATAAGAGGCATGAAAACCATGGCGGTAGTAACAATCGCAATAACTCTCAGGGAGGTCATCAGGGAAACCAACCTAAGTGTAACAAGTGCCATAGGCATCACACCGGGACATGTGGCAACATTAAGTGTGATCGCTGTGGCAAGACGGGGCATAAGCAGAGGGACTGCATGGTGTATATCCCGGGAAATCCGCCAGCTGCACATCAGGGGCAGCAACAGAGTGGCGGTAAAGGTTGTTTTCAGTGTGGAAGTGAGAATCGTTTTAGGAGGGACTGTTCACAGCTGAATGGTAATGGCAATGGTAATGGCAACAACAGGGGTAATAACAACAACGGTGGTGGTAACAGGACAGGGAACAACAACACCACTAATGCTGGAAACAACAACAACAACAGGAACAACAATAATGGGGCTCGTGGGAGAGCATTCGTGATTGGCTCTAGGGAGGCTTGGACTGATAATAACGTCGTGACGGGTACGTGCTCCTTGAACGACACTCTTGCTTCTATTTTATATGATACTGGTGCGGACTATAGTTTTGTGTCATCAAAACTTAGTAAACAATTAGGGATGGTTCCTACTCTTCTTGATACCCCGTACTCTATTGAATTGGCTGATGGGAAGCATGTCAAGGTAACCCATGTACATCGTGACTGTAAGCTCGAGTTGAATGGGCAATTGTTTGCCATCAACCTCTTACCTATCACCCTAGGTAGCTTTGACCTCGTGGTTGGCATGGACTTGGTTATCCAAGCAACATACTGAAATTCTCTGTCAGGAGAAGATTGTTCGTATTCCCCTCCCAAGTGGAGAACTTTTATCTATACAGGGTGATCGTGGTGGTGCCATGGTGGGCTTCATCTCCTTTTTGAAGGCCCAGAAGTGTATTCGTAAGGGCTGTCCAGCCATTTTGGCTAACATATCTGACACTCGAGCTGAAACTGAAACCAAGATTGAGGACATCCCAGTAGTCCGAGATTTCCCAGATGTCTTCCCAGAGGAATTACCTGGACTTCCACCTATTCGTCAAGTGGAGTTCCAAATTGATCTTGCGTCGGGAGCAGCTCCAGTTGCACGGGCACCATATCGCCTAGCACCAGGCGAACTTCAAGAACTATCTACCCAACTCCAAGATCTATTGGACAGGGGCTTTATTAGGCCTAGTTCTTCACCATGGGGAGCTCTAGTTCTGTTTGTTAAGAAGAAAGACGGGAGTTTTCGCATGTGTATTGATTATCGGGAGTTGAACAAAGTGACGGTTAAGAACCGTTACCCTTTGCCTCGTATTGATGATTTGTTCGACCAACTGCAAGGGTCGAGTTTCTACTCTAAGATTGACTTGAGGTCAGGATACCATCAGCTGAGAGTCCGAGAGGAGGATGTGCCAAAGACAGCCTTTCGAACTCGTTATGGACATTATGAGTTTTAAGTGATGCCATTTGGGCTAACTAATGCACCGGTTGTGTTCATGGATCTAATGAACCGTGTGTTCAAGCCCTATTTGGACAAATTCGTTATAGTATTCATAGATGATATACTGATTTATTCCAAGAGCAGGGAAGAGCACGAGCAACACCTGCAACTGATCTTGGAACTATTGAGAAATGAGCAGTTGTATGCAAATTTCTCTAAATGTGACTTTTGGATTCGAGAAGTCCAATTTCTTGGACATGTGGTTAACGAGGCAGGAATACATGTTGATCCCACCAAGATTGACGCTATTAAAAAGTGGGAGGCTCCTAAGACTCCTACTGAGGTGCGCCAGTTTCTTGGTCTCGCGGGATACTATCGCAGATTCATTGAGGGATTCTCTAAGATCGCTCAACCTCTCACCGCCTTGACACGGAAGGGTATTACTTATAAGTGGGGAGATGCCCAAGAATCTGCTTTTCAATTATTAAAGTCGAAACATTGCAGTGCACCTATACTATCATTACCTGAGGGTACAGAGGACTTCGTAGTGTACTGTGATGCATCTATCCAAGGGTTAGGGTGTGTGCTGATGCAGCATGATAAGGTAATCGCGTATGCCGCACGTCAATTAAAGGTTCGTGAGAAGAATTACACCACCCATGACTTGGAACTAGGAGCAGTGGTTTTTGCTCTAAAGATCTGGAGGCATTATCGCTATAGGACAAAGTGTACGATCTTCACTGACCACAAGAGCCTCCAACACATATTCGATCAAAAGGAGCTGAACATGCGACAGCGTCGATTGGTCGAGCTTCTGAATGATTATGACTGTGCCATCAAGTACCACCCAGGGAAAGCTAACGTAGTAGCTGATGCCCTCAGTCGAAAGGAAACGAAACCTAAACGGGTGCGAGCCTTTCAGGGCGAGGCCTTGAAAGGAGAAAACATCGGGCTTTAAACATTACATGGTGCTGATAAGCACTTGGAACTAAAGACAGATGGTCTTCAGTACTTTATGAATCGAGTCTGGATACCACGTTTTGGGGATCTCAGACAACTGGTGCTCGATGAAGCTCACACCTCTCGATACTCGGTACATCCTGGTTCGGACAAGATGTACCAAGATCTTAAGACTCTTTACTGGTGGCCAAACATGAAAGCTGAAATAGCCACTTATGTTAGTAAGTGCTTGACTTGTGCGAAGGTTAAGATTGAATATCGAAAACCTTCAGGCCTACTCCAGCAACCAGAAATCCCTATGTGGAAATGGGACGGGAATTCTATGGATTTTATTACAAAGCTTCCTAGAACGCCAACGGGCCATAATATGATTTGGGTTATCGTGGATTGTTTAACCAAATCGGCACTCTTTCTGGCAATAAAGGAAACGGACTCGCAGGAGAAACTGGAAAATCTCTACATCAAGGAGGTATTCTCAAGGCATGGGGTGCCTACTACTATTATATCTGATCGCGATGCGCGATTCACTTCTCATTTCTGGACTACGCTCCAAGACGCTTTGGGAACTCGCCTAGATATGAGCACAGCCTATCACCCACAGACGGATGGACAGAGTGAACGTACCATCCATACATTGGAAGATCTGCTACGAGCGAGCGTGGTTGATTTTGGCAACAATTGGGATAAGCACTTGCCTTTGATTGAATTCTATTATAACAACAGCTACCACACTTCGATATAGTGTGCGCCTTTTGAGGCACATTATGGACGCAAGTGTAGGTCTCCCATCTGCTGGACTGAGGTTGGGGATAGCCAGCTAACAGGTCCCGAACTCGTGCACGAAACTTCTGAGAAGATAGTGCAAATCAGAAACTGGATGGCTGCTGCTCGGGATCGACAGAAAAGTTACGCTGATAAGCGTAGGAAACCTTTGGAGTTCCAGGTTGGGGACAAGGCTCTATTAAAGGTGTCACCTTGGAAGGGGGTGATACGCTTTGGGAAACGGGGAAAACTGAACCCACGATACGTTGGACCATTCGAGATTGTCAAAAGAATTGGTCCGGTAGCTTACCAGCTAAACTTGCCTAATGAACTCAGTGGAGTGCACAATGTATTCCACGTATCAAACTTGAAGAAATGCCTATCGGATACGACACTGGTAGTGCCACTGGAGGAGATTCAGGTGGACGACCAGCTACGGTTCGTAGAAGAACCAGTGGAGATTCTTGAGCAGGGCGTCAAGAAACTCAGACAAAGCACTATACCTATTGTTAAGGTACGGTGGAATTCCCGTCTAGGACCGGAATACACGTGGGAGCGCAGAGATCAGATGCGGCTCAAATATCCACACCTCTTTACTGAACCTGAACCTGTGCATAGATCGAATGCCGAACATAAAGCAGCTCGCTCAAAGTGAATTTCGGGGCGAAATTCCTTTCAACTTGGGGATGATGTGATACCCCGCAATTTCAGGTTCTCACTTTATCTAAACTCTAGTTACATTCCTTGCATTATACTTAACTAGGGTTAGCTAGATAGGACACACGTTACACAGTTATAAGTTAATAACTGCATAAAGTGGTAATTCGGGGAATTACCAGACTGTATACATGATTAGTGAACCTCGGACGTTGGTGGATAATGAAGTTTAATAATTATGAGATAATTGGTTTGGATTGATTGCAATTACGTGCTTCTGTGATACTCGGTGAAACTATGTGCAAACCATATGTGATTATGTGAACTTAAACCGAATACATTAATAAAAATCGTTAAAGGTGGACCATTAGGATGATTGGGGTCTTAACACATGGGGTTACACTTCTTACGGTCCGAAATAGTGAAAACGTCGAAGGAAAACACGTCGGGTGACGAAACGGGCCACCCACGCGGGCCAAGGCCCTGTGAGCGGCCGCTCACAGGGACCGAGCGGCCGCTCGCGGGTGTCTGTCGCAACCAAACCGACTTAATCACCTATTCAGTAAAAATTTGGGAGTTTAACTCACTGATTTAGTATTTTAAACAAATTAGTTTTGGTGACGCACAATCTGTCCTAAGAACGCAGATTTGGGTTTTCCAAGTGGATTCATCCCGTTTGGATGAATACACAATTTTTGGAATTTTTCTACTAAACTGACCTGTTGTGAAAGTTTTCTGAACAAAGCTGTGTTGAACGAATTTTAATAATTTTGTGTTTGGTTTTGAGACAAAACAAAAATATGGGTTGTTAAATGAATCCCAACGAATATTCAGTAAAAATTTGGGAGTTTAACTCACTGATTTAGTATTTTAAATAAATTAGTTTTGGTGACGCACAATCTGTCTTAAGAACGCAGATTGTGTATTATGTGTTTACGTGACTAATCGAAGTCCTAGGTGGTATGTATTTGATATGTAATTGAATGGGCACTTGTATTAGACGCATATGGAGTGTAAAACTAAATGTAACCAACATATTCACCAACAGGTCCGTAGGGTTTACTTATGCATGTAGAATCACTAGGTGACACCTACACGCTTTTGAACATTTAAACGTCTTGGACAAACGGGTTATATGGTGTAATGGTATTACACATATATTTACTTAGTGACACTTATACTAGGGAGTCGGTAGTGCATCCTACTTTGAAATTTGGATTTTCTTGCTTGCGTACTAAGGTGAGTTTCACTACTTTTTCTCAAAAGCATGCGTCTCAAGGTGAGACAACTTTGGTAAACGTTTTCTAGTCCAGTTCGGGACAACTCATGTTTTGACTCCTGTGGAGGGTCGGGTTTTCGATTACGGATCCTCGGGGAGGATTGCACTTTGATCAGTTTAAAACTTATTGGTCCTTTGTGAACTAAACACTCTATCACTTGAAAAGTCCTTGCATATTATTGGGTTAATCGCTGGGAGCGAACGGGGTATTAGTTGATAGCGCTATTAGGTTGTGCAGCAACCTCATGTTTGCGATGCTGGGAGCATGGACATGAACTTCTGACCACATTTGAGAACTAGTGTTGATAGACACTAGTTATTGAGGCAAATTCTTATGTTACTGAAGGTGTCCCAATAATACTGATTAGTTGCAATGAGTGGGTTAGCTACCCCATGCCCTTGGCGCTTGTTTGAGCCCGTAGACTGAACACTTGAGACGAAAAACATGATCTGGAAAATCTTTGTGTCGAAATCCGAATGGTTGATACATGTAGACCGTTTCTTTCGAGATTTCCGTGTAGAAAAGCATTGGTAATGTCTAGCTGATTGATTTTCCATGACTGTGCCAAGGCGAGAGAGAAAACCAAACGAATTGTAGCTGGTTTGACAACCGGGCTAAAAGTTTCCCCACAATCAATTCCCGGTTGTTGTCGTCTACCGTCACATACAAGTCTTGCTTTGTATCTTTCAAATGACCCATCCGACCTGAATTTATATTTAAAAAGCCACATGCTGCGTATAATATTCATATCAGGAGTACGAGGTACTAAATCCCAAGTCTTATTTTTAAGAAGTGCACTAAATTTGTTGTTCATGTTAGTGTACCATTCTGATATGGATAGGGCAACCTATGGGGTTTTAGGTATGGGGGAGATGGTCGTGGTGGTGAGGTTGAAGATTTGTTTGGGCTTTACAATACCGCTCATAGAACGAGTATGTATGGTGCGAGAGTGGGCATTGGTTTGGGCCGGTTGAGAAGGAAGTGTGACGATGGGAGGTTGGGATTCGGGTTGGGAATTGGGAATGGACGTGGGCTGATTGGTGTGTGAAGTGGGCTGTGAAATAGTTGGGGCGAGTGCTGGGCCGGTGAGGGTGGTGGAGTTTGTGGGCCTGGGGATGTAGGTGGTGTAGGAGGTGATTGGTGGGCCGGTGTTGGTTGTTGATGTTGTGGGCCGGTTGGGTTATGTGTTGTAGTGGGCGACTATGGGCCAGTGAAGGTAGGCGGGGATTTGTGGGTTGATGTGGAGGGAGGTGTGTTTGGGCCGACATGTGGATTTGGTGGGATTGGGCCGGTGGAGAATTGGTTCTACATAAGTGGATTAAGGGGTGGTGTGAGGAAGTCGTAATTATGTGGTGTGGTGGTGGTTTGGATTTGATAAGGAAATATGGATTCCTCAAATTGAACATGGCGGGAAATGATAATGCGGTTGGTTTTTAAGTCTAGGCATTTGTATCTGCGATGGTTAGGGGGATAACCAAGGAATACACACGGTTGAGAACGATTGTGTAGTTTGTTAATGTTGGTGGCTGGGGTAAGGGGAAAGCATAAGCACCCGAAAACGCGAAGGTGTGAGTATTCGGGGATGCAGTGGTACAAGAGGTAGGTAGGTGTTAGGAAGTCATGTTGTTTGCTAGGGAGGATGTTGAGAAGGTATGTGGCAGCTTCAAGAGCGTGATGCCACAGGTTTGGAGGTAGTGAGGCTTGGGCAAGGACGGTGCGAAGCATGTTGTTTATGGTGCGGATTTTGCGTTCCGCCTTACCATTTTGGGATGAGGAGTGAGGACCTGAGAAGCGAAATTGCATGCCTGTTTGTTTGCAAAATTCATAAAATTGATTATTTGCATATTCTTTACCATTGTCATGTTGAAGTTGTTTTATTTTACACTCAAATTGGGTGTTGATTAGATGGTGAAAGGTGGTAAATGTGGCAAACACTTGTGATTTGTGACTAATGGGAAATGTCCACAAAAAATTGGTAAAGTCATCAAGGAAAAGGACATAATATCGATGTCCAGCCGTGCTAAGCATGGGGGGCGTCCAAAGGTCACTATGAATTATGTCAAAAGGCAAACATGTAGCATTAATAGAATCATAAAATGGTAATTTAATACTCTTTCCAAAAGCACACGGTTGACGAAGTTTGTCATTTATTTTGCCATAATCAATAAAAGAAGAATGTTTTAATGAATGCAAAAGGTTTTTTCCAAGCTGTCCTAGGCGTTGATGCCAACGTTCTTGAGACACAGCAGCGAGAGCAGTGGGGTTGGTGAAGTTGGTTGAGAATTGTTGTGTGAGCGGGTAGAGATCGCCTGTGCTATTACATCTAAGGCTAGGTGCCTTGGTTTTGAGATCCTTCACAAGAAAACCAAAAGGATCAAATTCAATGGAAACTAAATTGTCAGTGGTAAGGCTTCCCACAGATATTAGGTTTTTAATGATGTTTGGTGCAAAAAGGACATTGTTTAATTTTAAGGGTGGGATGGGTGGTTATTGGACTTGGCTACCTTGGGCCAAAACTAGAATGTCCATGCCATTGCCAACGATGAAATATTTGTTAGTGTAAATATTAAAATTAGACGGGGAGTACATACCTTTCTCGTTGGCCGAGTGGGCTGAGGCACCAGTTTCCATAACGCCATGATCAGGAGGGTTTAGTGCCATTGTGTATAGGGCTTGCTCAATATCAGTGGGGATGTAGCCCGTGTGAAAAACTGAATCGGGTCGTGGGCCCAACACACCCTGTCCAGAATTATTTGTAGCGGGCTTAGAAGGGTATGGACATGGGGGTACTTGGGCTGATCTATTCTGATTTTGTCCATTAAGAAGTCCGGCCCACTGTTGGGCGGCCCAACTATTAGGAAAAACAATGTAAGGGTGGCCGCTATAATTCTGTGAAGAGGAGTTTCCACCACCGGGTCTTTGTCTGCTAAAACCACAGCGTCTGCGGCCCCTTCCACGACCCCGACCCCGACCACGACTCCCTCGGGTCCGGTCGTCATTAGAGGAGGATGACGAGACGGATGCCGAAAGAGGAGTGGCCGAAGCTTGTGCGGCAGAGGCGGCATGACGAGTTTTCTTCTTTTCTTCCATGTTTAGTCGAGATCGGACCTCGAAAAAATCCGGCAGTGGGCTTTGTTACCATGCACCGTGGATATCCCGTCATAGAGCTCTGTGAGACCGGCTAGGCATTGGAGGACGAGCCAGTCGTTGTCAACCGGTGCTCTAACACTGGCTAACTGATCTGCAAGAAGTTTGGCGTCCTGACAATATGCGGCCATTGACGGGAAGTTAGCAAGGTTAAGATTTGAAAATTCTTGTGTAAGAAAGATGGAGCTGGTATGTTTATTATCATTGAAGTGGTGTTCCAGGGCAGTCCACGCACCATAAGAAGTTTGACCGGGCGTCATGATGGTGTGGACGAGACCATGTGAGATTGTCCCGTGAATCCACTGAAGAACTATGCCGTCTAAGCGAGACCATAGGGCGTCAGTCGATGTCGGGGTTGATTGCTTGCCATCGTTCGTAGAAGAAGAGGGATTGGCAGCGGGTATTTTGGGTCGGAGATGATCGAAAACTTCGTAGGCACGACAGTGGATCTGAAATAATTCATACGAAGTGATGTAGTGCGAGTTTTCGTCTTCAAGGGTAATGGGTATGAAATTCCGTAAGTTCGATATGGTCATCGTCGGGTGTAGTTTTTTGTCCATTTGAAAGAAGGGGAAGATTATTAAGGGGATGGTAGCGTGAGGTAAGAAAGTTGAATGTGGAGCAGAAGGTTGACAGAAGAGGTATGCGGCGATGTAAGGAAAAGGAAGAAAGGAATTAGGCTAGGATCATATGTTTGGGTGATATCATGATGGAATGTATTTTCCTTGACTTTCATTGAGATATGTACAATGAATATATAGAGGTTACAGTCGGTCAACCTCATAATAAGGAGTTAATATTGACAACTAGGAAACAATCAATTATACAATTTGCCTAAAATATGTTATGTCTATTAGGCAAGTACATGAATAAAATGCTAGATACAAAAGTAAAAAAGATGAATGTTGAAGACAAGGAAAGCGGTTAAAATCAAGAAAAAAGCTCACGACATATAGTGCATTTACCATTATATAAGGAGTCCAGAGTTGGGTTAAAAAAAAATAAAAGAATAGTTTTTTGTTTATCACTTATTTATAATATTAACAGTATTGGTTTGTTATATGTTGTTAAGATAGTTATCAATTTAAATTTGCTTAAAAATAGGTTTCTTATAAGGTGTTAAGATAGATCTCTAATTAAGTTCGCTTATAATTTGTAGCACCCCAAAATTTCGTTTCACCTAAATACGCCATTAGGCGTAACTGATAAAATATCAAAACGAAATTAACGGTGGATGTTTTTAGTTGATGGATAAAAACGAGGCTAAACCCATTACAAGAGACTAATCTAGTTAATGTTATAACCTAAAAATGAACTTGAGTGACCTTTGATGCCAATATGATAAAGTGGGTTTTATTAATAAAATAAAACAATAAAAACAGACACATTGTGTGTGTGTGTGTCGTGTGATGATCAGGAGATCATTCTCCTTCACCAACCAAACCCTAAACTCATGAACCATGCTCAAATCCAAGCCAAATCAAGGGGTTTTTTCAGTGCATAAGCAAGAAACGGGTCATCTAGGACCTAAAGAACATCAAGGTACCTTTTATTTGGTAGAAATTGATGTTATACTCGTTTTATATTTTGATGAAATTCTAGGGTTTTAATAAAAACGTTTATTTCTTAGTTTCTATGGGCTTCTATATGTTAGTAGACATCAAGGAAGCTATAAAACGTGGTGAATCATAATATGTTCTTGATTCGTGTGAAATCATGAATGAGTGTTATGTATATGTAGTGGGTCTTTACCTTAAACATGAATTACACTAGTATGTGGTATAATCTTGAAATTTCTATGTGATTAGTATCATGTATGTGTGCTATTTGTTGAAATGATCATGTGTCAATGGTTAGCTAAGCCATGCTGGAATCTAGAAAGTCTTGAACACCTAGAATTAATATGATGAAAATGGTGTATATGGTGTGTTCGATAAAATGCTTGAAAGAGGAAATAAATGTGTAAAACATGTATGAACACGAATACTTGAAATGTGATGTTGGGCTGAAGTTAAAACGAATACATGATGTTGTGGATAATAAAAGAAATCCATATTATGTATTCTAACAAAACAAGGCTTGACATGTCCCTAAGTTAGGTACAAGAACTAGGGATGCAAACGGGTTAAATAGATACAAGCTCAATGCGTATGGAAGCAAGAACGGGTATGAAGTAAAGTTTACTTACACTGTTAGACTATAACATGGCTTATGTGTTGTATGCATTGGCTTTAATCTTGAGTGTGTACAAAAGATAAACCCCAAGGGATTAAATCCATTAAGTGGGTCGATTTATGTGAACTCACAACAAAACAAGGTTTATGATATTAAATGAATCAATGAAATCATTTGAATGAAGTAGTTAAATATGTTCTTAAATGGGTCAAGTTTGTCTCACTTGAACCATAGATGAAAGCTTGGATAACATAGTATAATAAGCTATGAATCTAAACGGGTCAAATGGTGATGTCCTCATCATTTGAGTCCAATATTTGATGCTTGTATTCCAAGCATTAAAATTCAGGAGGTTAAACGGATCAAATGGCCAAGTATCATCATTTGAGTTACGAGAAATTAATGTTTGTTAATTTAGAAAGCTTGCAGGTAAATGCATATTGAGAATGGGCACTTGATACCAAGAATCGTGAAGGATGAGCACACGGTATGGAATTGGGTGAAAGCCACCCAGTGAGTCCGTAGTTAAATAAAGGCCTTCGGGCGAACTAGCATTGGTACTAAGGCCACCCACATGCCAATTAGGTAAGTTAATTCCTTAACTATGTCTAATGCGCGCTAATGCGCTCAGAATTCACCAAGTTAGAGAAATCTTGAGAAATGGTGGAAATCCATGTTCGTAACGGCTTAGAGGTTTTTAAAAAAGTCATTGAGTCAAAAACAAGGGATTCAAAACAAGAAGTGTCGCCATGGATGGCTAAATTGAAAGACTTGTCCATGAAGGGCATTTTGGAAATTTAAGGATTTACTAAAGGTTAAATTTAAGAACCGAGTCATAATGAAACAAGCTGGACAATGTTTTTAGTTGAACAAGTGTTCAATGAGTTGATAACATGATTTTTATGCCTTTTGTGTGGTTAAATCGGGTTTTTGATAGTCAAAGGCCCTAACGGGTCGATTTAGGTAAAAATCGACATAAACATTCAAAACTAAGAACCGGGTCATAGTGACGTAAACCGGACGATGTTTTTAGTCAAACAAATTTCAAATGAGTTGACAATACGATTCTTATGCTTTGAGAATGGTCAAATGAGTTATGATATGGTTCCTATGCTTTAGAATCACCAAATAAGGTTCAGAGCTGTTGAACGAACATTCAGGCTTACTGCACAGCATAATCTTGTTTGTGGCCCAGTGAACAACCGTTCACTCTGAGTGAACGGCTGTTTAGGTCGTCTGAACAACATTTTTTTGTTATGGCCCAGCGAACAACTGTTCACTCAGAGCGAACGGCCGTTCAGGCTTTCTGATGTCAATTTGGTTAAAAAGTTTATGATGGACGTTTGGCCTGGTTCGTTCCGTTACGACGAGTGAAGACACTTATAATATAGTAATTGCATTATTGGCAACTCCACTAACCATTATTTTTGTAATGGTGCTAAGTACGCATTCGTTGGAAGTCCCGAAGCAAGGATCAAGTAAGGAGAAGAGCCGAACACACCCTATCACTCATATGCTTCCGCAATAGAATTCCAAGAACTCTCGTTAAAGCGCAAATAGTTAGCATATGTTTTTAATAGTTAAAATGTAAAATTTGTGGGATTCAATAATATATTGATCACAATGGTTTGGGTTTTTCATAAATGTCAAAATTTTAATCGGGAATGGTTTTAATTAAGGCCAAAACTCGTAAGTTTAAGCGCTAATCGCGTGTTTACGAGTTAGGGTCTTACATAATTAGACCACGTGTAGTTGCCTTGTTAATGGACGTTAAAGGGGGTTTTCGCGCCGGTTTCACGCCCTGCACACCGCCCCCGGCGCCAAACAAGCGCTAATGCTCCAAGCGTGAAATATTTCACGCCATACTCCCCATTCTTCAACCAATGTAATACAGGCACGTGGGGCTGATAGGTTATTCTGATTTATATTATCTGTTTGTAAAATAAAATAAAAAAAGTAGTCATTGTTGCAGAGAAGAAGAAAGAAAGATAAGGAAGAAGAAAGATAGGAAGAGAAAGATAGTGGTTTATATTATTATTATTTTTAATTTTGGCTAATATGTGGTGGGCCCTTTCGGCTTGTAGGTTATTATTGTTTTTTTATATTATTATTATTTATGGTTTTGTTCGGTGTTTTTTATTTATTTATAGGTATTTATTAAATTTCTTTTAAATTTCAAAAAGAAAAAATAATAAATATCAAATTAGTCTCATTAGGGGCTTGAAAGGGTTTAAAACCATTACACTCCTTTTTTTATTTCAAGCCCTTTCAAACCCCTAGTGAGACCCACATGTCACTTGTCAAAAAACGCCCCAATAAAAGGCTGGAAATTTTTAGACAACTACACATCTTCTTAGGTGTAAATATCTTTGTATCAAAGTTTGATAGAGCATGCACTCCCACTTCTACACATATTGTTTGCATTGTCTGGATATTTCATATGAACCCAAAAATCCAAAACTAGCCACCCATTTCAAGAGGTTATAAGTTTCAACAATATGACACTTTTAGCCTTGCAAATGTATATTTTTAAATCTTATCAAATGTATATTTTTATATCATAAGATAGTAGTTCGTGCTTTGTCAACTTTGGCCACAAAATTTGACTTCTTAGTCACCAGAACCAAATTTTGAACTTATAAACCTAGAATAAATAATAATTTCCTCTGTTTTCATCTGAACATTAACTAATATATCACTAATCTATATCTATTCTATACTATATTACAAGGTCATGTATAGTGGAGAGGGGTTATAGAGCGTTATGGGGATTAAAATATTATAAAGTAATAGAAGGGGCGTTATGAGGCGTTATGGGAAAAGAGGGTGTAGTGGGTGAGGGGCGTTATGGGGATTAAAATATTATTATTTGATTGGATGTGTTATTATTTGATTGGGTGTAGAAGAAGAGGATATGAAAACTGATTAAAATATAATAATATAAAATTGATTTTCCAAATACAGCGCCCGTTATATTTAAAACGTCATCCCCATAAAGCTCCATAACGCCCAAGGGGGCGGTGTTGAAGGCGTTATGGGGCTTTATAATTCCCCTATAGCGCTCCACTACGTCCAATCTAAATGAGGAGTTTATTGTCCAAAGTTAAAATGGCATACCAATGGTTTCTTTATAATTTTCTAAATTTTACCACTTTTCTTCTCAAATGTCCATAGAAGGTAATTAACTTTTATATGAAATGGAACTCATCCAAACTAAATAAACATACGGAATAGCAATATTTTTGAACAAATTTCATATAATGGCGATCAAATATAATAATTTATGTTACCACAATGAATAATCTTATCTCAGCTAAACTTGTATGAATTTTAAAACTTTGTCATAATAATACTTATATTATAAACCATTTTCATATATATGCGTCTACCCAACGGCAAAATGGACGGGATGGTTCGACTCACCGGCTACATTGGACAATTTTTTAGCTGTTGGGTCAAGTTGGGCAATTGTATTACAAACTTACAAATTACAACTTTTAATTTCTAAATGGACAATGACCTACATATGATACAATATCATATTATTACTACATGCTTTTGTCATGTAAATGAACTTTATCATTTAGCAAGGTGTCTTAAATGGCACGGTTATGTAGATATGCAATGACCGGATAACTTACACAAGAGTGATGTTTATGTTCATATTGGTCTATTACAGTAACATACCTTTGGTTTTTTAAGATTTGTTCAGTAATGACTACATGGTTTTTGTGGTGAACTGCAATCAGTTGTAAGTGGCGGTGCACATTTCTTTTTTTTTTCTTTTTACGAATATTTGTTAAAACATAGTATGCACATTTCTATTCTTTTTGTGTAACTTGCGGCAATAAACCTAAGTATCATAATGATGTATTGTAATCCATTTGTGAATCTCATCGCAACGCGCGGGTAAACCCACTAGTATTTTATTACGAAAGAACATGTATCATGTGTTGCATGGTTAAACATGTTTACCATTATATGTTAAAATAGGACAACAATCGCGATTTTGAGAGCGCGCTCCTTCTGTTCAATGCATCGCGAAGACATATTTTAATATATGTTAAAATAAAACAACCACCACGATTTTGAGAGCGCGCTCCTTCTGTTCAAAGCGTCGCCAAGACATTTTCTTGACCATGTGATGTTATGATTTGCAATCTCATTTCTTGTTCACTTTTGTTTATTTACTCGTTTTGCATATCTTTTTACTTTCAAGAGTTATAGTTATAAAACAATTCGATAAAATTGATACGAGTTTACAATAATATATAAGATTTTTTAAATAGATTTCCAACTCATTTTATATAAAATACGAATATGTTGTTTTAATATAGTTTTCTAGGATTTGGTAGTTTAAAAATCCTAAATGATGTCCAAAATATCATTTTGAAATTATTTGTCTATAATGCACCAGAACTAAAAAGATTCGTATTTTTTTCAACATATTTAATTATCATAAAAACGAGGACACGTTAACATGTGATTGTGGTCCATGAAACTCTTATATATAACTAGATTATAACTCTAATATTAATATCTAACCTAAAACAAATTATATATGAAATAGACTGATGTATAACTCTAATATTAATATCTAACCTAAAACAAATTAACAATGTACAACTCCAATGCTAACACCTAACCTAAAAGAATGTAGAACTTTAATATAACTCTAATATTAACACATATCCTAAAGACTAAACAAATGTACAACTCTAACATACTAATATTGATACCTAACTTAAAACAACGTATAACTCTATTAACCTATTTGGCTCCGGTTGAAAAAAAAATCAGATTTACTGATTTAAACATAATTAGTGACTTGTCTATACATGATTAATGATTTACCTGAACACTTTGTGTTTTTTTTCCTGTATGAACAAAACCCTACAAAAAAATTTCTTCGTTTTTTATATAGCACTATGGTACTCGTTGGAAAGATAATAAAACGCTCGTTAATTTGGTGTAAATTTTTTCTTTAAAAAATCTCGTATATTAAAGATATTAACGTTTAAAAATTATGGAAGGAAACATGAGGGTGAAAAATCTAATTTTGTTTTTAAATTATTTTTTTTCTAAAATATCTCAATGCCACATGAGATGACACATGGCACACTCAAGAAAGAGAATGCCTATTTGAGTGACATATCATTAAAATGGCTTTGGTTTATTATATGTATAGATACTAGCTTAGGGGACGAGGCGCTACCAGAAATGGTCACGGGTACCCCACTACCAGCACGGTAACACCGTCGCCACCCGTGCTGGTAGTGGATCCGTGAACCAAATCCTGGTTGTAGTTAACGGGCTGGTACCCGTGAGTTTCTCTCTCCTCATAAATAAAAAAAATAAACTTACTATTATTATTCCACCGACTCCAACCATGAGACCGTCGGTACTGTTATTATTTTTCGAAGAAGACGACCTAAATGGTGAAGATGATGAAGAAAAAAAGACCTAGATGAAGAGTTGAAGGGAAAGAAGATTTGAGATGATGAATATGAAGAAGAAAAAAGGTTGAAATGGGAAAGGGGATGGTGAAGATGATGAAGGAAGAAGATGACAGTGAATTGTGGGGATGCATATTGGTTTCATCCATGTTTATTAATAATAATAATAATAATAATAATAATAATAATAATAATAATAATAATAGGTGTGAAAATAATTGATTGTTGGGTAAAGAATCAGTGGAGTGTTGCCTCTAAAAAACGGTTTCAGTGAAGGAAATCAGGGAAGTGATGTGGCAGTGCAGGATTGATTGAAACCAGTAAAGTTAAAAAACCTCACGGGTAGTGCTCCTTCCCCCCTTAGAGTTCTATGTGTATATCTATACTATATTATAATGTATGATTGAGTGGTAGTTTAAGATACCCAAAAGTTAAGAACTTATTTTTCATTAATAACCCTGAAATGAGGGTAAAATAGTCATTCATATATTATTTACACGTTAGTAATACCCTTTCTTAGTTATACTTTAATCCCTTAAACATTACTTAACTTTTGCTTATTTAAATTATAGTTAAACTTCTTTTCCTTATTTTAAGCAAACCATCCCTCTTGATTTTTAAATAGTCATATTTTTTGCATACGTTTATACTTTTATAAAAAAAATACATCATAATAATAAGCATTTTATTAATATTAATTTGAGTACAGTATTGCTATTTTTTATTTTAAAAATCTTTATGTGCTACGTGATTAACAAAATCTAGGAAGGAGCAATAACTAAACCGTTCGCCGAAGCCAAACCAAAAAATTGACAAAACTGAACCAAAATCTATTGAAAACTAAAAACATCAGAATTAACTTAAAATTGGTTATCGTTTTCTTTTTGTACCCTTAGTTAACCTCTTGTTCGTTTATGTTCGTTCGTTTAAACCTAAGCGAACAGTTCATCAACCAACATAAACGGACATTCACAAACATAATAAATGTGAACGATTTTGTATTACTGAAAAAACCCAATTACTAATTGGTTATATATTTATACAAGTAGCTAAAGCGAAATTTATGTTTGTATTTATGTAAATATAATTATGTATGTAATTAATAAACTTAAACGGACATAAATAAACGAACACAAACAGACGTTCACGAACATAAATGAACTAACTCAACGTTTGTTCATGTTCGTTCATTTAACTAAACGAACAAATTTTTTATTCGTGTTTGTTTGTTTATTAAGTAAACGACATAAACGAACTTCCCGCCGAACAAGTTCGAGAACAGCTCATGAACATTCGGTTCGTTTGCAGGACTATTTTTTACCTTTATTTCATGTGTTTATACCTACATTTCATGTATTTCTAGGCAAAAAAAATTAGCCAAAGTTCGTTTTTGTTATTCATCAAGATTAACTAAACCGAACTAAAAACCGATAATTTAACAATACTAACCGAACCAAGGAACCAATTGTTTAATAAGTTTGATTAATTGATGACTTTTGATTTTTAGTTTCGGTTGAGGCTAATAATCGAACTTAACCGAACCATACACACCCCTAGAAGCGTTTGTGTTTCCCGCGGCATCGCGCGGGCACTCTACTAGTACGATAAATGCCAAAGTCAAATGAAAAAAAAAATTATGTAAAGATTGTATCATACTTTAAAAAAAACAATATATTGAAGTTTATAGTTTTAATAAAGAATTCAAGTGTGGAAAGCAAAATGGGCTAAAAGTCTTAACCAATATAACTATTTGTCGTGAACAATTAAACTATTAACATGCGCATAATTTATTTTTCATAAGTGCCTCTATGATTTGTTGTTTTGCAAGAAACCAACATCCTTAGGATTGTTTCTTATAGGTTCATAAGTAACCAAAAAAATAATCCAAAAATTACTTGGATTTGGTTAAAAAGATTCGTAGCCATTGAAATGACATACCTCTAAATTTGAGTTTGGATTCTTGTATTTAAACTCATGTCATATATATATTTTAAAATGCACAGCAAATAGCATGACTACCTTTTTTTAACTATAATAGTATAGATTTTATATGCAATGCCTTTGACGATAATATTTTTTATCAACACAAATTTTTGTATAATAGAGCATGTCGGGAAAGGTTATTGAGTTGTTAATAAACCATCACCATAGAATGATAAATGATCAGCATTTCTGTGATCAAAGAGCAAAAATATCACATGATATCTAACTTTCGTTTGTACACAATGTAAACGAATAGTAAATCACATAATTCATTTTATAGATATATACATGTAATTGACATCTAACATTCAAACCACAACATCGCAAACTTCATATCAATACAATATGCGAAACCAATAAAAACCATTACTTCAAAGATATTAACCTTACTAAAAAAATGTCTTCTTTTCTTTTCTCTCCGTACAAGTCTCAACGTCTTCTTTTCTTTCTACCGGAAACGATACTTTTCCGGTCAATCTTTTCCTTCTTTGCTGGTCCCGTCTTCTGCCGACCCTCTCATACAGATCCGGCGAGTTCTTCTCAGCAACCTACAGATCCGACAAGGTTTCGTCTTCCTCCAACCCCTTGGTACAGACACGACGAGTTCATCTCAGCAACGTTCAGATCTAGCAAGGTATCGACGACTTCTGTCCAGCAAGGCGCACCAGCCACATCTCCGACTCCACTCCACCATCAGATCCGTTTAGGAAAAGGCAATTCACGACTTTTTCCGGCAACAGTTTTCACCCATAACCCAGGTGCACTCGATCCTAAACAAAACCTTTAATATACACAGATTGAGGTTTCTTTAAGTGATAATAATCGTTTTATGGTTGATTATATATAAAGTTTGCTAGCATTTGATATAATTCTTTGAATATAGCACCATAATATAATCGTCATATTCAACATATTTCTGCGTAGTCCTTGAATACATATGTTTGATATATTCTAGATACAATTTTATTTAACATACATAGTTTTTATATATTGTGTGTTTCATTTGGCCTACTATGTTTGTCATTGTGGGTATATAACTATATATACTACTTGTACGTTTTGTGTGCTTGTGTGATTAGCCACAACCATTGAAGGAAGGAGGCATGCTCATTCCTTGAGACCGTGTTCAGGGATGAGGGGTGCGGGTAAAGGGAGACAGAGAGGGTGTTGTTTTCGATTAGCTTCTTGGAATGTAGGAACTCTAAATGATAGGTTGTTGGAGGTAATAGACGTACTTAAAAAGCGTAGGATCCAATTAGCTTGTCTGCAAGAGACTAAGTGGAAGGGGAATAGCGGGACCGAGTACAACGGGTTCAAATTGTTGTATTCGGGGTCAAATGGAACCAGGAACGAAGTGGGTTTTCTAGTGGATAAGGAATTGCATAAGAATGTGGTGGAGGTTATAAGACACAATGATAGGATTATGGTATTGAACCTAGTAGTAGGTGATGAGGTAGTCTCGGTGGTTTGCGCATATGCACCACAACTAGGGCTAGGAGACCAAGAGAGGAGGGATTTTTGGGATTGTCTTGATGTAGTAGTAAGGTCTATACCTAGTGGGGAAAGAATTTGTATAGGGGGTGATTCTAATGGCCATATCGGTAAGGATAGCGATGGTTATCAAGCGGTCCATGGGGGTTTTGGTTTTAGTGATAGGAATGACCCCAGTAGGGATCTTCTAGATTTTGCAGTGGCTTATGACTTAGGTATTATAAACTCCTTCTTTCAAAAGAGAGATTCTCAGTTGATCACTTTTAGCAGCGGGGGACGGCGGACCCAGATTAACTTTCTCCTGATGAGGAGATTTGACCGCCTATGGTGGAGGGACTTCAAGGTTATACCAAGGGAGACAGCAATGACTCAACATCGTTTATTATTAGCTGATATAGCCATGAGTGAAAAGCCTGTTGTCGGGGAGAGGAAGATGAGACCTGCTATCCGTTGGAGAAGTTTTAAGGGGGACAAGATTCCAGTGTTCAAAGAAAGGGTCTTTTCGATGACAGCGTCTCCAATGGATGCGGACTCAAATAGAATGTTGGAGGATATGGCGGCAAACATTACCCATGTGGCGAAGGAGACCCTAGGGACCTCAACAGGTAAGGGTAGTGGACATAAGGAGGCATGGTGGTGGAGTGAAGGTGTTAAAAACAAAATAAGGGACAATCAAGCAAGTTTTAGAGATCTTTGGAGGTGCACAGACGAGGAGGAGCGTGGAAGATAGAGGGAGATACAAAAATGCCAAAAGGGAGGCGAAAAGAGCAGTGGCAGATGCTAAGAACACAGCTTATAGGAGGATGTATGAATGCTTGGAAACAAAGGAGGGGGAGCATGATATGTTCAAGATTGCAAAGGCCAGGGCCCGTAGGAGACAAGATCTAGGAGCCGTGAAATTTATAAAGGGAGAGGATGGATGTGTTTTAGTGAAGGATCGGGACATTAAGTTGATATGGCAAACCTATTTCCATGATCTCTTCAACATCGGGAGGACGTACCAACAAGAAAACAGTAGCAACATTACTCAAGAGCGTTATCGGGAAAACCACTACTGTCGGCGTATAACTCTCAGTGAGGTAAGCTTAGCACTTAAGAAGATGGGAAGGGGTAAGGCAGTTGGCCCAGACAACATCCCGATTGATGCGTGGGAGTGTTTAGGAGAGGAAGGAGTTCAATGGTTAACTAACTTCTTCAATAGTATATTCAAGTCTGGAAATATGCCAGATCAATGGAGAAGTAGTGTCGTGGAAGCTATAGAGGAATTAAGTTGTTGAGCCATACTATGAAATTATGGGAAAGAATAATTGAGACTAGGATTAGAAAAGAAACTCACATTTCGTTAAACCAATTTGGCTTCATGCTAGGGCGGTCAACTATTGAAGCGATCCACATTCTAAGGAGACTAATGGAGAAGTATAGGGAGAAAAGGCGGGACTTGCATATGGTGTTCATTGACTTGGAAAAGGCATACGACAGTGTCCCGCGTAAGCTACTTTGGGATACTTTGGAATGTAAGGGGGTGCCGGGGAAGTATATATATATAATTAAGGATATGTATGAAAGGTCTGTCACCAACATTCGGGCTCCTGTAGGGGACACTGATTCCTTTCCTGTGGAGATAGGACTCCATCAAGGGTCTGCTTTGAGCCCATTCCTCTTTACGATGGTACTGGATGAGTTGTCCAAAAAATTTTTTTGTCCAAATCGATTCAGGAGGTAGTGACATGGTGTATGCTTTTTGCTGATGATATTGTGTTAGTGGCGGAGACCAAAGAAAGTCTGAATGCGAGGGTAGAAGAGTGGAGAGCATCCTTAGAGAGCAAGGGGTTAAGGATTAGTCACTCGAAGACAGAGTACCTCTACTGCGGTTTCAGTGATGCAAGTGACGTCAGTGACACGCAGATCACCATCGATGGCCAAGCGATCCCGAAGACAACGACTTTCAAATATCTAGGATCTTTTGTCCAAAATGATGGAGAGGTAGATAGAGATGTAACCCACCGTATCCAGGCCGGCTGGCGTAGATGGAAAGCAGCCTCTGGGCTTTGTGCGACAGGAGGTTCCCAACTAAACTAAAGGGTAAGTTCTATAGAGTTGCAGTCAGACCGGCTATGTTGCATGGGTCGGAGTGTTGGGCCGTCAAGAAGACTCAAGCCCGCAAGATGGATGTAGCAGAAATGAGGATGCTTAGGTGGATGTGTGGGTACACAAGGCTAAACCAAATAAGAAATGAGCTTGTAAGGGAAAGGTTAAGGTTGGCTAAGATTTCAGAGAAGATAAAGGAGGGGAGATTGAGATGGTTTGGGCATGTGAGGAGGAGGCAGACGTCAGCGACAGTTAGAGTAATGGAAGCGCTGACTGTTAAGGGTAGGAGGAGTAGAGGTAGACCCAAGTTGACCTGGATAAAGCGTATTGAACATGATTTGATATAGTTACACCTCTCTGAGGACATGGTCCAAGATAGGAGTTCGTGGAGACGTAGAATTAAGGCTAAGGATTCTTAGGGAATGTCCATTTTTCCGATTGGACTTGTTTTGTGTTGGTAATCATGCTTGCATATATGTTGTGTATTATGTTATATATGTTCCTTTGTCTGTCATGTTATTTTTTCACCACTTACTAGAATGTTGGTACTTGGTAGTTTTTATTTTTTATATATATCCAGTTTTTCCTGTTTAGAGCCGGGGGTCTCCTTGTAAGCAGCCTCTTTATCCCTAGGGATGGGGGTAAGGTTTGCCTACATCCCACCCTCCCCAGACCCTACCAATAGTATTTCTATTTGTGGGATTAACTGTGTATGGTTGTTATTGTTGTTGTACTTCAAAGATATTAAGATTCATACCAAGAAATTAGAAAATCATTATCTATATCATATGTGAAAACCAAATGTACAAACCAAAAGATTGGATTCCTCAAACATAAGATATTACTTCTAAGTTAAAAAAAAAAACAACCTAAACCCATCTCCATGACCATTCTAAACAGTTATGCACACACATGATGTCCAAAAGTTATGACAAGAAACCATACTAAAGGCAATTTACCTTTTTAAACAAAACCTACTATTACAATCAATGTTTACCACCTTCTTTCAACATATCTTCACAATGTCGTTAAAACTTATAATAAAAGTCTCATTATGTTGCAAACCCTCTGCATAAAAAAAAAAAAAAAAATCTCTTATAAGTATGAATTTAAGCAATAAAATTTGTAGGTGTCAAAAAGGCAAATACCCACAACATCTAACACTTGTCTAAACTTACCTTCTTATGGCACCTAAGGAACTGTGACACAATAACTTCATTTTTTGTGCGAATAATGGGACCATACAGTATTTCTTCCTTCTTACATAGATATATATGTTCTATAAAAGATTCAATTTAGAGTATGAATCCATACTTACACAATTCGCCAAATTTGGAGAGTATTACGAATTGGTACATTTCATACCATACACAAATCGTAAAACTACCAATTCGGTGTAAATTTGCGAATTCCCTTTTTCTGGGTTTGGTTCATGAAATTCGAGGTTTAAAATTATAACTATGTTTTCTTATAACTAAACTGAAGCTCATTACGTTCAAAACACGATACAATCAACAAATTGCCTTTTTTCCGGGTTCGGGTTGGAAAATGTTAAACTTAAATTGCATTAGTTAACTTTCTAATGTATAAACTTCAAGCCACTGCCCTAACATTTTGTCAAGTTGAAACATTTTCAGGTTGGGTATTTTATTCAAGAGTTTCTGTCAAATTCAACATGATATCTGTAAATACGAAAACGTCATATCCACCGAAGGATGTCAGTCACAAATCAATGACATATAACTAATTAGCTATAAGATAACATTTAAAATTTTGTTTACCCGTTTGAGATACAAATCAACCCAACTTGACATATTCATAAGTAAAATCTCTAATTATCTACATCTATTATCTATTAATATATATAAAAGAATTGAACATTGCTGACCTGGCGTGCAATGGTGCCTTCAACCTTTCCATGAAACTGCCATGTGGCATCATCATTGAAATATTTTAGTATTTTTGAATTATTTCCTTTTCTAATTAAAAAAAAAAGATAAACATAAAACCCTAAATTTATCTCTCTATCTCTCAATTCTCAATTACTAAAATTAAATTGAGTTATTTTAGAAAAAAAGAATTTAAAAACAAATTAAAATTTTTCTCTCTTATGTTTCCTCCCATAATTTTTAAACGTTAATATTTTTTATATTCGAGATTTTTTAAATAAAAAAAATTACACCAAATTAACGAGCGTTTTATTATCTTTCCAACGAGTACCATAGTGCTATATAAAAAACGGAGAAAAAAACGACTATTTTTTGTGGGGTTTTGTTCATATAGGAAAAAAACACAAAGTGTTCAGGTTATTCATTAATCATGTTTTTTTCTTTTAAACCAGGTTCTTATCTACGATATTGAAATTCAGCCCAATCGCCATGCTATCATTAGAATTTTACTCTTCTAAAGATGGATAGGTGTACTTCATCAAGAGAAGCTAGGAGAAAGAATCGCGCAACACTGCAACACATGGTGTCACCTTATAGCAAGATTATTTTTTTATTTATTTAATTACAAGAGTAATGATTATTACTATCAGTATTAGTATTATTAGAATGGTTATATTTTCAACCCCGGGACACTCCCGGGATAAAAGCTAGTGATAAATAAGAAGAAAGAATATAACCTTCAAAGAAACTCAAGGTGTTCAATACAACTTCTGCAAATAGGATAAGCGCTGCGACACATTTTTTCTAAATGTTACTTTTCCATTTTTGCCCATGGTTGGGGACTTTTTTATTGGCTCATGTGCCATGTAGATAAACTCATTGTTACCTTACTGAAAAATTTTAGCAACATGAGATACATAAATATTAATTATGTCATAAGAATAACTGGGAAAGAAACTTCAACATCAAATTTGAGATCTTCATTGCTGACATTAAAATATAAAATATAAATTATAGAAAACCAAACAAGTTACTATAAATAAAAAAAAGCTTAACATGCGTAAAATAATACAAATATAAAAATAATTTTAACCTGAATGTAATTAAAAAAGAAATACAGTACTAATAAACCAAATTTTGAAAAAAGAAAACTTACAAATTTGTCAATATAATAGTCAAATAACACAAGTACACATCTAGCATGGGTCATGATTTTCACCTCTAATAAAATGGTCAATATAATAGCCAAATAACACAAGAAACGGACCCACATGCAATATGACTAGGATTATGAAGAGCTATTTGGAACAAACCTCTACAATGTCTTGGCCTTTTTCTAATGTGAAAATGATATCAACACCCATAAGTTAGACCTCTATACCTCGTGTTCTTGCCACTTTGCTCCATTTCTTTGCCATGTCTGTATCATGTCCTGAAAGGGTATAAAGATACACCCTTTTATGTCACTAAAAATGATATAATTGGTTATAATTTTTTTTTTTACAAAATTCCTCACCAAGAATACCATTTTCAAACACATAAAAAGGAATCATTCGTCATGCATATTGAAATCCTTCGCCTCTATAGTATCTAATAGTTCTAGTATGACAAATTTGAGGAGATCGATATCCCAAATCCTATTTTTTTCCAGTATAATCATACATTCACACATCATTAAAGATTTTCTCATCCCATGATCCAGAATCAGACTTCAATCATATAATCATAGTAAATTTCCTACTTAGCCCTTGTACCTATGTATTGTGCAAGAGTGATTATCTTTACATGCGTTTTATTCCGTAGGCCATCCGTAGTGGAGTAAGTGAAAGGGCGTGAAATGCCCCCATTCAAGTCCTTTCACACATCTACATCACCCCTGGGGCGTCTTTGGGCATAAAATGGTTTTGGCGTGAATTTTTCCAGGCCTGAAATTGTGATTTCTAGGGGTGCTTTTTACTGAGCCAATCAAGGAACTCCATTTGGAGTGAACCGACGTGAAGGCGTCTTCCACTACAGGTGGTCTTAGGTCATTTTTGGTCAGGCCAAAGACTCTAGTTACAATTGGTTAACCTTGCCTATTGACCGGCATAACCACATTATCATCATATTTGATTTCACTCCCATCAGACCTCTCAAATATATACAAATAGTAAGGAGTTATTTGAAATCTAACATATCAAATACTACAATTAAAAAGCAAAATTTTAAATGAAGCTAATATTACCTATAGTTGCATATATGATAGCAGAAGTAGAATTAAGCGATATTGTCTTGGTGAGATGCTAAATTGCTTCTTCTAGCTTACATGTTCACAAGTGAAATCTTATTAGCGCCATAACTGATTAAAACACAAAATTGATTAAAAACAATATTGTGAAATCCTTGATGCAACGAAATCGATGATATCATATAGTATCATATTTGAAAGATAAAACATTTTATCCAATCTGTCTAATAACACACATAAATAAAATCGACAATAACACACCCAAAACAACAAAACGGAAGACCAAATAAAACACAAACCATGTATGAAAGCAGCGAAAGGAACAAGAAGATGAAAGCTGGAACAAACCTTCAAATAACCCGGTGAAGACGTCAACAAACAACACATGATATGACAACGACTACTACCACCGCTCAATTTTGCTATGACCCACGCTAATAGTACAACCAGGCCAAGTTTTGGTCTAGCTTAGTATTTCAGTTAAAAGATTAAGGGGGCATGAGACTATTTTCAATGCCTAATGCATTAAAAGACATCTCGGGTGAGCACTACATCACAACCCCAAGTATTTTTAATTTACAACAATATAATCAAGGCTACACCCAACCATCAAACTGCATACAACAAAGAGGTTTAAAAACCCCAAAGTACATCAATGAAACACTAATAAAATAAGAAATTGATGGGGGATGAGTACCTTTGAAAAGAAGAAGAAAAAGTGGATTCGCACCTAGCGTGTTCAGACCCAGATCAGCGTGAGAGTAAGGATCCGCATCGATCTCTTATTTTTTTTATGGATTCGCACCTAGTTACTGTAACACCCCAACCGATGGCGGAAACATCAGGATGTCACGTATTGATGATTGTTCAGTAGCTCATGGTAAATAATAAGTTTCAATAAATGATTTAAATAAATTACATACAATTGTTCTAAGAATTTGTACATCAAAATAAAAAAAAAAAAAATACAAGCTACGCATCTTCAAGCATTAACTCTAACCTTCGAGCATGTTATAACCTGAAACATGTTAAGTTTGAAAATATTTTGGGTCAACAAAAGTTGGTGAGAATTACATAGGTTTTGATAATTGAATAAAGCTTGTACAATTCAAGTGTCATGGCAAGTCTAGTCCATATGTGAAAACATACTAGAAGTAAATCGAGTGCATAATCAACCCTTGTGACTGTTATAATGTGGTACATCCCATACGCTCATGGTTCACTCGAATATGTTATGCGATAACAATCACCCACGCTACCTTTGTAGGAGGCACGTATCTGAGTGGGATTGTCAGTCCAATAGATCTATCATTGTATACCGTCGGCTGATCAATGTTAATGATTATGCTAGAATTGTGCTTACACTAGTCATGTTCAAGACATAATGCAACATAGAAAAACACATAGACACTTTGATGATTGAATTGCATATAGAATGTTGTAACATGTTTCACCCCAAAAACGGTGATAAATAGAAAATGGGCTATGTAAAACTCACCTTAGCAAAATGTTATATCTCTTGAAAAATAGAATAGTGTGTTGCCCAACAATGCAAAGTATTACCCTATAATTAAGGTAATAAATATGTCTAAGTCTATCTAGTCTACAAATATAAATTCTAGGGCTTCGAATTAAGGATAAGTGCTCGTTTGATTAATAATTAAAATGTTTGATAATTGAGAGAAATTTGATAAATAAATAAACAAAAGTCTTTTATAAAATTTGAATCAAAGATGGTCACAATAATGAGTTTAAAATATAAAAATAATTAGATTATTTTAATTATATAATATATATGAAACTGTTTTATATTTAATTAAAATAAAAGATTAAAACGGTTGCAAGGGGACTCGAACCCGCGTGATCTTGATTAAAAACATCAGACACAACCACCTGATCTAGATCAGGGGTTGTGTTTGATTCCAGTTCTTTTTAAATATAAAACCATTGCAAAAACTGTTCTTCCCCAAATTATATCGATCGAGCCCTAGATTTCCAATTATTCAGATTACACAACAATAACCCAATAAACCTTAGGGCTATTGTTGTGTGTATGCCGAAGATCAAATCCCACAAAGAAAACGATACTTACAAATACGATTTGATTACAACTTGATCAGTCAACGCAGAAGTCAAACACGATCAAAAACTCAAAACTGCAGATTCAATACAGAAATTGGTGATTGTGGGAGGGTATTCAGCGAGTGTAGTAGGGATTGTGATGTTCAATTTATAGTGGTAGGGTCTAGATTGTAGAATTGGTAAGTTTGACCATGGTTTGAATGTTTGACGTGTAATTGATTAAAATTGAATCGAATTGATGATAATTGTATGTGTGTTTGACGCGGAAAAGACAGGAGATTATGCAATTATACCAGATTGAGATTAAAACGCGTTTGATTGAGATGAATTCGGTAACTCGCTGTCACAGTTGACTTTCCAAGTCAACTGTGAATATCTAAGGTTCGTGATATATTAATTGTGGGTTGGAATTAAAACAATATGTGTGTACAGACCAGATGGTGGTGTGGGTTTGGCTTGTGACTCGGCTGAGGGCTCGGGTTCGAATCCCGACCCCAGCATTTATTTTTTTGTAATTAATCTATATATATGTGTGTATTATATATAAATAGTATAGTGTTAGGGTTCTAAAAACGCCAAAATAATAATTAAATACGAACAATAATAATGGAACTTGACGTTTTTTATTCATGATAATCATAACGTACAAATGTTAAATGCGTAATGTTACAGTCTCCCCTACTTTTAGGAACTTCGTCCCGAAGTTAAAAGAAAAACACAAGGTTGAGGGTGATTGGATAGAATTTGGGGCAACTGTGATTTGGAAGTTCTTTTATTGGTAATAGGATAGTGGTTTCGGGTCGGGTAGGTGTGTGCTTTAAGAGTTGAATTAGGTTCGTCTGACATCGCAAGGAGGGTAAGAATCTAGCAAAGCATTAAGTCTTAGGAATCCTAAAAGAAATGAGTTGATGGACTATGGAAGGACTAAATGAACTACCAGGTTACTAGAGTTTACAATTAGTCAACTACCGAAAACCTTGATAAAATTTCACACTACCTTAACGTACCTGTAAATTCATGATTACGTTCCGGACCGTAATTTCCAATTTACCTTACATTAGGGTTTTGCGTCCTTTTATGACTCTACCGATTGTTGAGCAGGTTCGATAGTCTCCACCAGTCGTTGAGCAGGTTGTAGGGCCTCTCCCGACTGTTGAAAAGACATGATGACCTCTACCAATCGTTGAGTAGGTTTTTTGGTAGTCAACTAATTGTTGTACAAGTAAGCAAGTATGATTTAAATATAGATATAGCAATTAGTCCACATTCAAACAAGCATGCATCCAGGTGTTTATGATAATACTAGAATTTATTACTTGAATCAATACATAGAATTAAAAAGCAGACATCATTCAAATGGTGGGGCTTGCTGTTAAGTTGCTGGAGGGCCCCTAGCAGGATTATTTGGAGCAGCAAGGGCGTTTGTAGCAGGAATTCGACAAGCTTCCGAAAGATGCCCATACCTTTGACAATTGGTACACTGATGGCAGGGCACTTGGGTTGGGTGGTGATACCGGCAGGTGTCACACTTAGGTTGGTTCCCGTTGTATTGTTTCTTGTTGGGTGGGACAGTGGCGTCTATTGCAAAATTTCTGACCTTGCGCCTCCCATTGGTTGAGGCCTCAGTTTTGATTTCAATGGCAGGTTGGGGAGTATCCTTCGCAACAGTTTTCTCTTCCCCTTTCCGGGTCAGGGTTCCTGCCTTCACATGGTTATCTGTTAGGGTGGCCGCCAAACGCTTTGCTTCCTCCAAAGTAGCAGGGTTCCTTCCCCACACCGTGTCTTGAATCTGCATCGGTAAGCCACCAATGTATTTTTCGATCGCAATAGGCAAGGGGGTGACCTTGTGTGGTAGCAGTAGACTAAGTTCGTGAAAACGAGTGTTGTAGGCAAGGTTTTCTCCACTATCTTGAGCAAGATCATGAAACTCATCTTCCAGCTTCTTGATTTCATTACGAGGGCAGAACTCTGCCTTCATAATGTCTTTAGCTTGATCTCAAGTTAAGGCCAGTGCAGCTTCAGCTCCGCGGGTGCGCTTTTCCTCCTTCCACCAAGTGAGTGCTCGTTTGTGAAGAACACTCATGGCATAACGGACCTTTAAGTTATCGGGACACTCACTGTTAATGAAGGTATTCTCAATGCCCTCAAACCATTGTAGAAGTCCCGTAGCTCCTTCTTCTCCACTGAACTTAGGGGGATTACAGGAATTAAAGTGCTTAAGAGTGCAAGCTGGGAGACCATTCCCGTTTCCATGACCGTTTCCATTGCCGTTTCGTTCATCTGGATGACTTGAGCCAGTAAGTTAGGAACCAGAGTCGCGATTTGCTGCGCCATTTGTTGAGAAATTGTCACACCCCGACCAAGGTGGGCCTGGACGAAATACAGATTGGTGCCAAACTTGCACAACGGAATTAACATGTGACTATAATTAATGTTTATACAAATTCTAAACCAAAATAATAATAAAACTTCAATAATACTTAAATGAATAACTATTGCAGGGACGAATCATGGCGTTCGTCGAAGCAGTTTCCTTGAAAGGTTCTATAGCCGAAGCGATATCTACCGAACGTATCTCCAATCTCCAAGTATTATAGTCCTCGAATTATTTATCCTCTAATAAGGCATCTAGCGATCCTATACCTTGTAGCTCTATCCACGAGCTTGCTTATAGTATTATGCTTCAAATCCATTCCAAAGCGGTACCAAAACACATGCTTAAAAATAGGGTTTGGGTCAACAAATATGTTGGTGAGTCCGTGTGTGCATTAAACTGGTTTTCAAAATAAGTTTATCTTCTCAAAACAAGTTTATCATTCAAAAACACGTTTGCAAGTTTACATAATGGTGATGTACAAGTCACACCTCAAACCTGACACTGAATCCATCTACTCCCATTATGGATTCTCATGGCAAAATATATGCCACAACGGTCCGCAGACCTCAGTGGAGGGTTTCCCGGGCTTCCGGGTCCACTGTGCGTGGGGGATTCCCCAAGTAGTACTACCCATATATTAAGTGGTCCAATTCCCTTGGGTTAATGAGTGTGCATCTGGTTTCGGGAGCCCTTGTCACATCAAGTAAGTTTACACACAAAACAGTTTACACGTACAAGCATATGTTCACCCCAAAACGGTAAAACAAAAAGGGGAAGTACACGAACTCACCTGGTTAGCAATACACGAGTATATGATAAACGGGGCGTCTGGTATCCTCCTCGTCGAGCCCTTACGTTCAGTTTATGCTTCGTGTTGACCAGGACCAACCCACTTGACTGTGGTTGACCATCCTAGACCCGGTTGACTTATGTTGACTCATCTCTCTGACTCGTTCTTCTAACCAAACTCCTTTGTACCAACAATATCAGCCATCACCGTCGCCTATGACTCCCTCAACAATAGTCGTCACCTTAACTTCCCATCATTAATAGTACCTGATGATCTCCATTACTACTGTAACTCACCACCATTGTTATCCCCTGCTATAGATCTAGAACACCACTAACTTGATTACTTTTGATGTTATACCCATAATAATCTAATCCTTAAAGTACTAACCTGAACAACTACTACCATGACTAATATCAGAATAATATCCCGAGACAACAACCGGTTGGTGAACGGAAGCGGCCTTTTGTCTCCTGATGATTGATCTGTTTAGATGATACGCGTGCCTGCACTTCGATGTCAGGGCGGCAGCGCCGCCGTGAGCCACCTGTCCTTCCGCCGTGCACCGCCTCCTCTTTTCTTATGTCTTGTATCTGCTTTCTCATCACTTTCTCTCTCTAGGTCTCTCTCTCTCTCTCTCTCTATCTAGTTCATCAGTAAATGTGTGTGTTTGTGTGAGATAGTAGAGTGACTCGGTGTTGTGTGAGTGTGAGCAGGAGATAAGGTAGGAGGTGTTTTAAAATGGTGAGGTGGGTTATGTGTTTCAAAAAGATGGGGGCATGTGTCACCATGTGGGAGGTGACACATGTCCCAAGTGTTTGAGTAATCACTTATCACGGATCGGGTTCGGATCCGGATTCGTTTTGCGTATCGGTTCGGTCTCTTAACGTTTTCTTTTGTATACTCGCACATAATATATTTTAAATATGTATTCGGTTTCGGGTTCAGTTTCTACTCATGCTTTTATGGTATTATATTTATGTTATTTTTGACGCGAAAAAAAAATTGGGTCTCAAACCGGGGTGTTACAGAAATGATCGCAGCCAGTTGGGCATCAACACCATTGTTGTTGTTGTTATTATTGTTGTTGTGGTTAGCGTCGTGGTTGTTGCTATTCACTTCATCTTGATTGTTACCACTGTTAAGGCGGGTACTGCGACGTGGAGGCATGATCTGTAAGAGACACAATGAAATGAATGAGGTTATATAAGGAATGTAATCATTTATTCATTAATTAAAACGAATAAACGAAAACGTTGACTTATCAAAGATTCTAGATTCTAATAACATATGAAGACATGCTTTAGCCTATAAGTGAACACTCATCCCGAGAATTCCCAGGTAGGCATCCGGGTCCCTCGTCTGATTGGGATATATGCGTAATGCCAGCCTAGACAGAAGACTCAGAATACAGGTGTTCACCCTTCCAGATTGCACGTGTTCGTTATTAAAATCTAAAACTTCGACGAGATCTCAAGGTGGTTCAGGCTAAACCTGAGGATTTTGTCCTATTAGTCTAAGAGTAGTTCCAGTGATGGAGAGCGATCTTCTTGTAGGGATTAAAGTAGGGATAAGAAGTAGGAGTGAGATAGAGAATAGCAAGTAAAGGAGCAAATACTGGTTATATTCCTATGGTTATAAACTAGATTATTTTTCTAATAACCTAATTCCCTATAACCAAGGCTCTGATACCAATCTGTAACACCCCAACCGATGGCGGAAACATCGGGATGTCACGTATTGATGATTGTTCAGTAGCTCATGGTAAATAATAAGTTTCAATAAATGATTTAAATAAATTACATACAATTGTTCTAAGAATTTGTACATCAAAATAAAAAAAAATACAAGCTACGCATCTTCAAGCATTAACTCTAACCTTCGAGCATGTTATAACCTGAAACATGTTAAGTTTGAAAATATTTTGGGTCAACAAAAGTTGGTGAGAATTACATAGGTTTTGATAATTGAATAAAGCTTGTACAATTCAAGTGTCATGGCAAGTCTAGTCCATATGTGAAAACATACTAGAAGTAAATCGAGTGCATAATCAACCCTTGTGACTGTTATAATGTGGTACATCCCATACGCTCATGGTTCACTCGAATATGTTATGCGATAACAATCACCCACGCTACCTTTGTAGGAGGCACGTATCAGGGTGGGATTGTCAGTCCAATAGATCTATCATTGTATACCGTCGGCTGATCAATGTTAATGATTATGCTAGAATTGTGCTTACCCTAGTCATGTTCAAGACATAATGCAACATAGAAAAACACATAGACACTTTGATGATTGAATTGCATATAGAATGTTGTAACATGTTTCACTCCAAAAACGGTGATAAATAGAAAAGGGGCTATGTAAAACTCACCTTAGCAAAATGTTATATCTCTTGAAAAATAGAATAGTGTGTTGCCCAACAATGCCAAGTATTACCCTATAATTAAGGTAATAAATATGTCTAAGTCTATCTAGTCTACAAATATAAATTCTAGGGCTTCGAATTGGGGATAAGTGCTCGTTTGATTAATAATTAAAATGTTTGATAATTGAGAGAAATTTGATAAATAAATAAACAAAAGTCTTTTATAAAATTTGAATCAAAGATGGTCACAATAATGAGTTTAAAGTATAAAAATAATTTTTATAAAATTATTTTCTTAAAAATAGAATATTAAATCTATTTATTACAAATTGCCAAAATTTAACTTTAATATTTAAAAATACTAAAATTAAAGAATTATTAGATTAAAAATTATATTTCTGTTCCAAATAATCAGAAATAATTTATATAAAATTTTGGTGCAAAGATATTGAAAAATGAATTTATTATGATTTATTTATGATTAAAACTAACAAAAATTGATTAAAAATATTAAATAAATGATTTTTCAGAAATAAAAAAATCTTTTCAGAAAAGTTTATTGTTATAAAAACTCAGAATAATTTTTGTGGAAATTTATAAAATTGTTTTGATATTTTTATAGAATTTTATAAATAAAATAGAATAAACTTGAATTATTTATTATATATATTAAATAAATAAATTTTTGAAAACTAAAAATTGTATGTTAAACTTTTTCACTAGATTAACATAATATAATTTTTGTAGAATTTATAAAAGAGTTTAAGTATTTTAAAATGAATTTTTAAAAATATAAAGGAATATATATATATATATATATATATATATATATGTTTAATAAAAAAATGTTGTTGATGCCGTGGTTCGAACCCGGGCCCTTGGCCGGTTCGTGTGTTTTAAATCACAAGCCCAGACCAACTGGTCTGGACCCCGAGAACGTTTAGTTTAAGATTATTTTAATTATATAATATATATGAAACTGTTTTATATTTAATTAAAATAAAAGATTAAAACGGTTGCAAGGGGACTCGAACCCGCGTGATCTTGATTAACAACATCAGACACAACCACCTGATCTAGATCAGGGGTTGTGTTTGATTCCAGTTCTTTTTAAATATAAAACCATTGCAAAAACTGTTCTTCCCCAAATTATATCGATCGAGCACTAGATTTCCAATTATTCAGATTACACAACAATAACCCAATTAACCTTAGGGATATTGTTGTGTGTATGCCGAAGATCGAATCCCACAAAGAAAACGATACTTACAAATACGATTTGATTACAACTTGATCAGTCAACGCAGAAGTCAAACACGATCAAAAACTCAAAACAGCAGATTCAATACAGAAATTGGTGATTGTGGGAAGGTATTCGGCGAGTGTAATAGGGATTGTGATGTTCAATTTATAGTGGTAGGGTCTAGATTGTAGAATTGGTAAGTTTGACCATGGTTTGAATGTTTGACGCGTAATTGATTAAAATTGAATCGAATTGATGATAACTGTATGTGTGTTTGACGCGGAAAAGACCGGAGATTATGCAATTATACCAGATTGAGATTAAAACGCGTTTGATTGAAATGAATTTGGTAACTCGCTGTCACAGTTGACTTTCCAAGTCAACTGTGAATATCTAAGGTTCGTGATATATTAATTCTGGGTTGGAATTAAAACAATATGTGTGTACAGACCAGATGGTGGTGTGGGTTGGGCTTGTGACACGGCTGAGGGCTCGGGTTCGAATCCCGGCCCCAACATTTATTTTTTTGTAATTAATCTATATATATGTGTGTATTATATATAAATAGTATAGTGTTAGGGTTCTAAAAACGCCACAATAATAATTAAATACAAACAATAATAATGGAACTTGACGTTTTTTATTCATGATAATCGTAACGTACAAATGTTAAATGCGTAATGTTACAGTCTCCCATACTTTTAGGAACTTCGTCCCGATGTTAAAAGAAAAACACAAGGTTGAGGGTGATTGGATAGAATTTGGGGCAACTGTGATTTGGAAGTTCTTTTATTGGTAATAGGATAGTGGTTTCGGGTCGGATAGGTGTGTGCTTTAAGAGTTGAATTAGGTTCGTCTGACATCGCAAGGAGGGTAAGAATCTAGCAAAGCATTAATTCTTAGGAATCCTAAAAGAAATGAGTTGATGGACTATGGAAGGACTAAATGAACTACCAGGTAACTAGAGTTTACAATTAGTCAACTACCGAAAACCTTGATAAAATTTCACACTACCTTAACGTACCTGTAAATTCATGATTACGTTCCGGACTGTAATTGCCAATTTACCTTACATTAGGGTTTTGCGTCCTTTTATGTCTCTACCGATTGTTGAGCAGGTTCGATAGTCTCCACCAGTCGTTGAGCAGGTTGTAGGGCCTCTCCCGACTGTTGAAAAGACATGATGACCTCTACCAATCGTTGAGTATGTTGTTTGGTAGTCAACTAATTGTTGTACAAGTAAGCAAGTATGTGTGTTTGACGCGGAAAAGACCGGATATTATGCAATTATACCAGATTGAGATTAAAACGCGTTTGATTGAGATGAATTTGGTAACTCGTTGTCACAGTTGACATTCCAAGTCAACTGTGAATATCTAAGGTTCGTGATATATTAATTGTGGGTTGGAATTAAAACAATATGTGTGTACAGACCAGATGGTGGTGTGGGTTGGGCTTGTGACTCGGCTGAGGGCTCGGGTTCGAATCCCGGCCCCAACATTTATTTTTTTGTAATTAATCTATATATATATGTGTATTATATATAAATAGTATAGTGTTAGGGTTCTAAAAACACCACAATAATAATTAAATACGAACAATAATAATGGAACTTGACGTTTTTTATTCATGATAATCGTAACGTACAAATGTTAAATGTGTAATGTTACAGTTACCACTTTGCTCGTTATCCTACAATATCAGAAAATAGAAAATACATCAAAACATAGATCAGAGAACACATTAAGAAGTCAATCGGTTGATCTTATGAAGTTTTTTAAAAACTCTAAATCACTAACCCATAAAAAAAACCAGATCTCGAAACGTAATTGTGAATCAACAAAAAACTTCAACAAAAAAAAAAACGAATCAAGAAGACAAACTTGAGGCATAGGGTGTGACAACAGTCAATGATCCAGGTCAACATCCATACGCATTTCATCCCTAACTATCATTTTATGTGCATATTTAGACATTTTGCACACATAATTCCCCCCCCCCCCAGTCTAGTGAAGCACGAGTTATTCAGAAAACTCAACAAAGATCAATCGTTTATGCATACAACACCCGGACAATCACCAAACAAGCATTCAATGAGGTTATTACACTCTAACACATGGTAATCCATCTCTAACACATGTATACAAATCCTAGATATTATCATATGTTAATAGCTAGTGTCGATATACCCCCCTAACATATGATAACTTCCTCTTAACACATGTGAAGATATTAACAACCCAATGACTTATGGTTCACAAAATACATGTTAATATCGTCATCATCCAGCCTACAAATGAATACGACCGAACCACACTTCTAATGAGGCTAGATTCAAAACTAACACGATGATACAAAATGTATATGCATACACACGACATGTGTGTGTGAGTTGTTAAGTAGAAACTAATACATATAGATATATACACACACACACACACTCGTCATTCATTGATGATTAATCATTTTCCACACCTATGACAACCTTATTTGCACCAAAGAGAACCCTCCACAAATAGCAAGAACAAAATAACTCATGGAGGCTTGCCACAATTAAACTTTTGTCTTCCATATGGGCCGAAAACTAGAAGAACATGAGGCAAGATATCCAATCATTCCTTACACCCTTTTGACAGCTTAACTAGGACCATCCACTTCCCAAAAACCTTGGCTTTAACCGAAAATGGTAACCCTCCATTACATACAATTGTCGGCCGAAAACACCAAAGCCAAACCTATGTGTTGTCACTATCCAAGAATGTCCAATACTTGCATAGAATTAGTATAATGACATCATCAACATACACCTCCTGCCACATGATCCCTACCCCCAAGTTGTTATATCTTTCCTTTGTCTCTATTTCGGCTGCAATCCACCTCCCAACCCTCTATTGTCACTTTCACACAAAGATTGCAAGGACATTCCTTGGGAATGAGACACCACTCGGCTACAAGGAAGGAGCAAGAGTGACCTATCATTATCACAAGGATCATGTCCTATCCTCTTGTCACTTGTAGTAGGCGGCAAGGTATTAGGACAAGCAAGCTTGTGATTAGTTGTTAGCATACACCAAGAATGGCACCAAGACAAAGCTATGACAATCTACAAAGCTAAGTCAACCTTTCTAACTAAAACACCATGTGCACAAATCGGCCCACATTAAGGAATGCATGCCATCTTAGTTTGCACAACATGATGATTAAAAACAAGGATCGCCATACTCCCCGAGATGATGAACCTTACTTCTTATTGATTTATCCTCACTGCCATCGATCCATTATAAATAGACTTGAGGATCACCACCATTGCCACATACAAACAATCCTTTCTTTCTTACTCTCGGCCGAACACTAACACCCCAATATCCAACCCATTTTCCTTCCAAGAGTCAAGATACAAGCTTAGGAGGCGTTTAGAGACCCGAAGGTTCCTCCACATCTTTGTAATCCATAAGGTACTTGTTATCAACTCACTATCACCTAAATTTTTGTAAAACAACCGGCCACATTGTGGATTACCCGATCCTTGACCTATGATCCTCTAGCTATCGACTAAACATATATAAATCTATGAGTTTTATAAGCATTACCTTGTTTATGGTTACTTGTTTCTTGACATACACGATTCACACACATAACCGGTCTAACACAATCACATGTTACCACAAACGTTTTGGTCTACAATCGGTCCATAAAAGATGACCAAGTAATCGGTTTTGTAAACTAAAACTCATTCGATTTATATTCTCAAAGATAAGGTTAACATAGATAGGTTTATAATCGGCTTCCACCATTAATGCACATAGACACATTTCATAGTTGTGATTACACCCGAACCGGCCCAAGACAACTCATTTTTAACCCATACATGATCAGTTTCGAGGCCTACATGACACACTTGTTTCGGCTATAATAGCTAACACATGTTAAGATAGACCGAAACATGTGTTAATATTACTTTGGAACAAAAAGGGGCTTAAACGTATGTTAAAACATCCATTTTATTAAAAACCAACCACACATATTAAGTTGGGAACAATCTATAGCTCATGTCTAGCATGTGGGACCCATACTATACGGAACCATGCTCTTTTCGAGTAAATAAACCAACTACAAAACATCACGTGTATAAAAACATAGCTTACCTTCTCTAAAACCAAGACTAAAAAATATCGGGTGAACAACTTGTATGATAAATAACAAGAACGTACAATTTACCGTGCTCTTAATAATCATAGGGCAACTATTATTTGGGCGGTAGCTATCTCGCATTGACAGCTCCACTTGACCACACGTGACACTATCAGGTGAGTTTTCACGGCCCCATTTTACTACTTTTACGTTTTAGGGGGATAAACATGCTTCAACTAGTCCAATGTCATTTTGGGTGTATATTCTATCATGACTACCATATGGAACATGAGACATTTGGTTCATGAGCTCATCAGTCCTCGTACGTACATTTTACTGTAACCATTAGCTATCGAAAGCCATGGAACACTTTAATAGATCTATTGGGTTGACACCCCCACTCTTGGTTAGTCACTCTAACCGGTTACATGCAAAAGAGTGTTAGTATTCTACTATACATACATTGTCTTTTGTGTACAATGCGCGAGGCACATCAGTCAAGAGGTTTGGTTACGGGACTCATGGTTTGCACAGTAATCATTCGCTTAGCTAGCCTATGATTGGTCGTACACGAATTACACAATCGTTTTACTTGTTACACTCAAACCTGTGAACTCACCAACATTATTGTTGACAAATCTTTCATGCATGTTTTTCAGGTAATTGATGGCGACCAGTAGAGGCTTGAGAGAGGGGTTCGAGCACGCACTGGGTGGTACCACTATGGAATGGGTCTTGTCGGTCCCGTAATGTTGTAGTTTCAATTTCATAAATTTCAGTTAGTTTTCTGGTTTCAAGGCTATGTTTTTATGGTTATAATAAATCTTATGGAAATATCCATCCCTTGATGGTACTTTTTAAATAAATATGTGTGTTGCTTGTACCTTGTGCTTTAAAACCTTTCGAGGTCGGATCCCCGTGTTTCCGCCTTGGCGGGGTGTGACATAGGGATTCTTTATCAAAATAAGAACAATACATTTGGAAAATAATATTTGAAGATAAGAAGAAGAAGATTTAGGGTTAGAAACAATACCTTTGAAAAGAAAAAAAAGAAGTTTGGGGCAGCAACTGCTTTGGAAGGGATTAGGGTTGAAAAGGAATGAATTTGTTTGACGAAATGAAGAACAATAAGTTATATACAGCGGGTATTGGAGTTAGAATTTAGATTCATGGGTCGGGTAAAATAACCCATATCCAAGTTAAATGGATTGGATTTTGATGAGGTGGACACCCTAGAATTGTGACACCTCACCCCTAGATACTCTTTATTATATATAGAATATAGATATAGATATAGATATAGATATAGATATAGATATAGATATAGATATAGATATAGATATAGATATAGATATAGATATAGATATAGATATAGATATAGATTCAAAATCATAATAACGTATCATATTTTATGCAAGTTGCAAGATCGGGAAAAAGAAGCATCAACAAATAAAAAATCGTATCAAGCCTCAAACATACCAGACTGCATGTTCGTCAAGCATCAGCAGCACAATCCAACAAAAAATGCATTGCCTATATATCCAGAAAATTATACAAAAAAAGAGTGTAGATGCATTTTGTGCGACTAATGCTTTGGATTACTATTAACATATGTTTTTGTGTTCTGTCGAATGGGCGAAGGAAGATTGATATGGGCGAAGGAGTGTTTTTGTTTGGGCGAAGGTGAGCTGAAGGTACGAAGGAGAGAAGGAGGTCGAAGGTAGTTTAGATGTTAATGTATAGCTTGGTTCGACCATAGTGTTTAGGCGAACCTGCACATTTGACCAAGCAAAGTGGGCGAATGTGCAGGCCTATAAATAGGTCAAGTTCATTTTGAATGTCAAGTTTTGGTCATTTTTGTTTCCCTCCTGTTTAAGTCTCCCCCTAGGGTTTTGTGTAAACTTAATTCACGTCTTATTTTGATTGTAAAGCTTATTATAACATGTAATTGAGTTTGTTTATGAATGAAATGAAGCTTTTAAAGATGATTTCTGTGTTTTGTTAGTATTGTTATCATTTTATGATGGATTCAGGGATTCCGCACCTGAATCAAACTTGTTTGATCACTATCTTTGTAGATTTGACGATCCTAAGCGCATACAAAGTGGTATCAGAGCCAATATAGATCAAACAACCACAAATTGATAATTTTACTGCTGATTTGGACCCTATTTTGATCAAAAACTTTCTGTTTTCATTGATAAAACTGAATTGATGATAATTTGATTGATTAGAGCTTGTTTTCATGGATAAAATGCATAATTCTCTTTGATAAACTTGTTCCAAATCAAATCCGAAGCAAAACCTGATTAGAATCATCAAATTCTTTCATCTTTTGAAAAATTTGATCAAAATTAACTGATTTTCAAAGAATAACCGTTTTTGAAAGTGCAGGGTCGAACCTAGGGAGAATGGTCGAACGTGTGTGTTAATTTGGTCGAACCAAAGGATTTTTGGTCGAAGGTGGTGTTTTAACTGGTCGAACCTAGAGTTTGTTAGAGTATTGTTGTTCATTCGACCAGAGTTGTCTCATTCGACCATTCGGACGGTCGAAGGTGAAATCAAACGGTCGAAAGAGGGTGTAAAGGGTCGAAAGTGATTTGTGTTTGTCATATTTCTCATTCTTATCTTTTCAAACGGTCGAAGGAGAACAGTTTGGCTCATTCGACCACTCGATACATACGAAGGTAGAGTCTGTTTTAAAACTTTTCTAATCTTTTCGTGTTTAATCATTTTCAGATCAAGATGTGGAACTTTCCTACTACACTACGACCTAGCACGACACCACAACAGCAGACAACCATGGATCCTTGGTCGGTTGCTGATCAAAAGTTTAGTCAACCATCACAACCTATTAATTACATGGCGATGACTAGTACTATTCCTCAACACGTTGCGCAACCACAACCACAACCGATTGGTGACTATTGGGGAGTAGCAGCAGCAGCGGTTCACTCACAGACGACTAATGCCATATCAACTCTTATTCAAGACTTGTCCTCGGGGAGTGGAAACCGTCCACCTAAGCTTATGGAGATGGTCGACTACAACACGTGGAAGACCAAATTCAAGATCTATTTGGAGGGAATGGGTTTAGAGGGAACTGAGGCGTGGCAGATGATTGCGAAAGGCTATGTTGCTCCGATCTTGGAGAACACGAGAGAGCCTATTCCATTGGAAAATCTTGCAGATGATGAAAAGAAGAAATTTGCTATTGAGAAGAAGGCGTTTTCTCAATTGTCTCAAGCTATCAACACTGATTTGTTGCATCAGTTTGGTTCTTGCACAACTTCTAAACAGCTGTGGGACATGTTGAAAAATAGGCATGATGATAATGAGAAGACTAGGAAGCTAAGGATGGAAGAGCTTCGAAAAGAGTTTGAGAATTTTAGTTACATGGGTAACGAGACATTGAAAGAGTTGGTCCCAAGGTATTGCCACTTACTCACAGAGCTTTCAAGCTATGAGATAAGCATACCTATGTCCGAATTAGTGGACAAGTTTTCCGATGCGTTGCCACCGTATTGGAACCAACATATTGAGGTGTTAAAAGAAAAGGATGCGTACCAGTATTGGACTATTAACGAGTTCATTCAGAAACTGGAAAACAAGGAGATGGAGGAAAAGGGGAAAGCTAAAAGGGCTCAAATTCCTCAGAATCCGGAATTGTATCTTGGTGGTACAACTTCTTCCCATTCTACTTCCAGTTCTACTTCTAATGTTGCTCCACACATCGCGTGCGTATCTAACATTGTTGAACCACCCAAAACACCAATCAATTACCTTGCTCAAACATCTTCATATACCTCACCATCATATCCAACAAATACTTACATTCCACCATTTTCACCCATGCAACAAGCAGCATGTTACTCTGCTAGCCAACCTCAACAACAACCATACAATCCTCAAATGAACCAGATGCAAGTTAACCAAAGTCAAACTAACCAAAGCCCGATCGTGTTGGAGACATCAAATCTAAACAATGTTACTGTTGAGATTGCCCAACAACATGTAGCATTAGTTTCAGCAATGGTAGCATCGTACAATGGTTTGGTTGCTAGTCAAATTGGGAACAACAACTTGACCAATGAGGACTACGCACAGATTGACAAGGAAGAAATTGAACTAATGGATATTCAGTGGGCTTTTGCAAGTATCATGAGACGAGCCACTGATTTTATTCAAAAGACTGGGAGAACTGATCTTTCTACTTCTCCAAACACCACATATGGCTTCAACAAAGCTAAAGTCACTTGTTTCAACTGTGGTGAGAAAGGTCATTTTAAAAGAGAGTGCACACAGCCAGCACAACAAGGTAATAGAAATCCATTCAACTCTAACTACCAAAACCGACAAACCCAAAATCAAAAACAGGTATCATACCAAAGTCCAAACATTTCAAGTTTTCAACCTCAAACCAACTATCAAAACCGTCAAAATACACAACAAAATAACAATGCTAGACAATCCACAACACAAAACCAAACACAACAGAATTCAAACCAAACAATCATTCCCATTTCCACACCAAACACACAAACCCAAACCCAAACCGAGAACCCAAATCAAGCTTTGGTGATACAAAAGGATGAGGATTTTGATTGGACCGGTATGCAGTTAGGTGTTGAAGAAATCACAACTGGTAATGTGGCTTGTGTGGCACAACAAATGAATTTGGATGAGCCGGTGAAGGTTGAAGAAGAAATTGTGACCGAGAAGATAACTGAGTTGAAGATTGAGGAGTTGAATGATGAGATGAATGCTGATTGTGAAGAGAAGAAGTCTAGAATGATTCTTGATTCAATTGCTGATATTCCAGAGCAGTTTGATTCTACTTATTCTGATGAGGAGAATGAGTCTGATTCTGAATCTAGTGTTAACTCACTGGATGATGACATTGATCAGTTACTTGCTGAAGCTGACTTTTTGATGACACGGAAATCATGCATAGTGGATGATGCTTGCACCAGAATTGATTATTCCAAGTTTTTCGCTGGGAAGGAAGCACACTTTGCACTGATGGCCATGACAGAACCTCCAAAACAGGTAAGTACCGAATCTGCTGTTAATTCAAATTCAACTTGTGTTAAACATTGCAAAGCTTGTGATAAATTGACAGATGAGAATAAGCAACTCAAGGTTCAACTTGAGAGTGCAAAACTCAACTGTCAATCATATAAAAAAGAATCAAAAGAGTTTAACAAAGTACTTGATGGTTATAAGAAAGACGTTTCAGAATTGCAAAAGACGTTGTCTTTAAAACAAATGGCCATAAATAACTATATCAATGATTTAGAAAACACAAAACTTGAAATGGCCACCATCAAGTTCTTTGCAGAAAAAGTAAACAAAAAGCTTGAAAGTTATAAGCATATCGCTTATGTTGTTGATCACATAATAGAAGAGCCTTCACAGCCTAGTAGTGCAAACTACAAAGCTGTCCCAGCTCCGGTGTTGTTTGAAAATCATAATTTGCACTCAATAACACCAGAGAGCTCAGTTAAATCTGACTCTACATCGGATGACGAGTCAAACACATCTAGTGTGGGAGACCCTTATTCTGATGTTAGACCTGTTCTGGGAAATAATGAGGGTGTAGTTGCTGCTGATGATTCTGATGAAGAGGATGAACAGTCTGAGACGGTTTCTGAAAAGGTGAGTGATATTCCTGATGAAAATCACATCATCACTACTGAACTTGTTTCACCATCTCAGATTGTCCATCCCATGGCTAACGCTCATAGAAAGAATCAATCAGTGAAGCCTGTTGAGAAGAAAATTGAGAAGAAAAATGAAAAGAAAATTGAAAATATAGATGAAAAAGCCAAATGAATTGTGTGATAAACCTGTTAAAGTTTTCTATCGGATGCAAGGATCCGATAAGATCATTTATGATGAAGAATATCCAATCCAATTTGCAAATTATTCAAAAATTGAAAAGATCTGGCAGGAAAGTACCATTTGGTTCCCGAAACATGAGCGAACAAATGATATACCTCCAGCAATCTTAAAGAAAATTCATTCGGATATTCCTAAAGAACCAAAGGTCCATGTCACAACAATTTATTAAACCGATAGAGAAGTCAAATGGTTTTCTTGAGCCGACTTACTCAAAGGACCCCTCTCCTGAGAGTTTGAGCCAAGAATCATTTTGAAGAGTACCGTGCATGTTTTAAGTGCGGGGGAGAGGGGGCATTTACTTGCCGACTGTGCCCGTATGTAAGACACAAGAGGCACGAGGTGGAGATGAAGCAAAAGTATGAATGTCCCGTCGATAATCATTGTTATCCACAGAGACGATTTGTCCCTCAACCAGCACCTTTTTATAATCAAAGCAATTATTTCAAAAGGAGGGAAAATCGTCCGATGACATATGATCGCCGTAACCGATAGCCACTGAGAAACTGTTGAAGAAACCAATGGTGAACGCAACTGTTGACAACAAAAAGGTTCCTGTTAAACCTAATGTCAAACCAACAGTTGGACATGTCTCTGTTAAATCAGAGAAGGTAACCAAGAAAGTCTCGTTCAAGGATGAAGTAAAGAAACCGGCTGAGAACCCAAAAATCTCAGATCCGGATCTTGAAAAGATCTGAACAATCTTGGTCACCAAAGGGTTCTGAAGGTGCTTCAACTTCACAACAAAATGTGAAATCTAAGAATGAGAAAGGTTTGTGTGATCAGAAAAAAGTTGATAAAAATCAAGATGTTTGTGAAAAATCTGAATCTTTGAAACAAACTGTTCAAAGACCCAAGACCAAACATGCTTGGGTCCCCCGAAAAATCTAACTTCTTTACTTGATATGTGCAGGGAGCTTTAGCTGGCCCTGTGAGCAGTCTTTGGATTGTTGACAGTAGAGCTTCTGGTCACATGACAGGGGATCTTTCGCTACTATTTGATATTAGAAACATCAATGGAGGTTATGTAGCGTTTGCAGGAAACAAAGGAGGTTATATTACCATGGAGGGTAGTGTGAGCAATGGAATTGTGAGTTTTGAGAGAATTTCTTATGTGAAGCAAATAGATTACAATCTGCTCAGTGTCAGTCAGATATGTGACAAACAGTTTTCTGTGTACTTTGACGACAAATCTTGCTATATACTCAAGCCGGGTTTTGAATTACCGAAAGAGTGGGTGATGTTAAAGGCGCCGAGAGTGAACAACTTGTACATTCTCGATATGTCGAAAGCAATGACCACCCAAGGCCAAGTCACGTGTTTTCTCTCCAAGGCTACAGAAAAAGAATCAATTATGTGGCATAGGAGAATGGGACACATTCACCTAAGAAAGAAGAATCAATTGGTGAAGAATGAACTTGTCACAGGCGTGAATGTCAAACATTTTCACTTAAATGACAAGTGTGTGAGTTGTAAAAAGGGTAAGCAGCACAAACAATCCCATAGGCCAAAGAAAGTTAATTCCGTTGAACTACCACTTGAACGTTTGCACATGGATCTGTTTGGACCGGTCAAGCGTAAGAGTCATGCTGGGGAATTGTACTGTCTTGTGGTGACTGATGATTTTTCAAGATTTTCATGGGTTATGTGCTTACACTGAAAGAGCGACACTTTTGACAATTTGAAAGTTCTGTTCACTCGACTGGAAAATATCTATGGTCTCAAGATCAAGAGGATTAGGAGTGACAATGGGACGGAGTTTAAGAATGCACAGATGGATGATCTTTGTGAAAACAAAGGAATTCATCATGAATACAATGCTCCGTATACCCCATAACAGAACGGTGTCGCGGAACACAAAAACAGGACTCTAATTGAAACGGTGAGGACAATGCTTGCGGACTAAAATCTTCTAGTAATGTTCTGGAACGAAGCAACTTACGCAGCTTGTTATACTCTTAATCGTGTTTTAACGGTGAAGAAGTTTGGCAAAACTTCTTATGAGCTGTTGAATCGTCGAAAGCCGAATTTAGAGTATCTAGAACCGTTTAGAGCTCCTTGTACTATGCTTAATCCATTTGAGAAGTTCGCACCGAAGGCTGAGGAAGGATACTTTGTTGGATATGCAACCCACTCAAACGGGTATTCAACAAAAGGACTCGTCAGGTCGAGGAGTGGGCTAACGTTGAAGTGCAACGGTATACTCAGAATTTACAGGGAAGCGGTCCAGACTGGATGTTTGATTACGAAGATTTCATCGAATCATTTAATCTAGATAGCTTGGTTGAAGAGGCTGTATTACGTTTATATTACGAGGTCGAAAACACAGTGACATCACCGTTGGTGCGTCCGATCACCGTGAATCGCCAAACAGCTTCTAATGATACCAATGTTCCTGTCATTGAAGAAGAGGTATTCCAAGAAGCTTCCACAACATTGAATTCATCAGAATCAAAGATGACGACGATGAGGTTACAAGTGAAGCTATCTTAGATCATGCTACAGTGACACCACCAGTGAACCCAAATACAAATGGTGCTTCATCATCGAATGTGGGTAATGATCTGGTTTCTGCAGAGAATTTAACAACTCAGACGGGAGTCCAAGTACCAGATTATCCGGAATCTCGGATACATCGAATTCACCCGATCGAGCATGTTATTGGTGATCCTGGTAGCAGTGTGATGACGATAGGTCAATTGAGGAATGCTAACTCACCGGAAAACCTTGGCAATCTTGCTTTATATGCCAAAATACAAAAATCAGGTTTTCAGAATGACTGGCCTTTTGCTTGTTATGTTTCGCAGGTTGAGCCGCGAACTTACAAGGATGCTCTTTTGGATGACGCTTGGGTGGAAGCAATGCAAGAGGAGTTGTTGCAGTTTCAGAAACTTGGCGTTTGGACACTGACAGATTTCCCCCCAGGAAGAAAGAAGATTGGAACGAAATGGGTATTCAAATGCAAAAAGGATGATAGAGGAGTGATCGTAAGGAACAAAGCTCGTTTGGTTGTACAAGGATTTCATCAAGTTGAGGGAATCGATTACAGCGAGATCTATGCACCAGTTGCACGCTTAGAGGCAATACGAATGTTTCTGGCGTTTGCATCATACAAGAAATTTAAGGTGTATCAAATGGATGTCAAGAGCGCGTTTCTCTACGGTGTGGTCAAGGAGGAAGTATACGTAGGTCAACCACCAGGCTTTGAAGATCCTATTCACCGGGATAAGGTCTATATTTTAAACAAAGTTCTCTACGGTTGCACCAGGCTGCAAGGCAATGGTATGAGGAGCTAAGCACGTATCTTCTTTCAAAAGGATTCAAGCGAGGTTTGGTAGATTGCACACTGTTCACTAAACGAACAGGCGATGACTTGCTTCTAGTCCAGATTTATGTTGACGATATTGTATTTGGGTCTACTAACGAACTTCTTTGCAGAGAATTTGAACGTGTTATGCAAGAAAAGTTCGAGATGAGCGCAATGGGAGAGATGCAGTTTTTCCTAGGCTTACAGGTGGAACAAAGACCAACGGGGATCTTTATTCACCAGACGAAATACGTTTTCTGAAGTCTTGAGCTGATTCCAGATGGATGATTCGAAGCCGATGGATACCCCAATACAACCTAATCACGGGATTGGAGTTGATGCTAAGGGGGAGCTAACTGATCCATTTACATACAGAGCAATCGTCGGATCTCTGATGTATCTCACCGCCTCCAGACCAGATATAATGTTTGCCACATGTCTCTGTGCACGTTATCAGTCGAAGCCGAAACAGAGTCATCTTGCAGCTGTCAAACGTATCCTTAGATATCTGAAGGGTTGTCCGTCGAGAGGACTATGGTACCCTAATGATGATAATTTTGACCTAATCGCTTTTAGTGATGCAGATTGGGGTGGCTGTGACAAAGACAGCAAATCCACAACGGCTGGATGCCAGTTTATGGGGAGCAGGCTCGTGACCTGGCAATGCAAGAGACAGACCGCAGTTGCATTATCCACATGTGAAGCAAAATACGTTTCATCATCGAGCTGCTGCTCACAGGTTCTTTGGATACAACAACAGATTGTGGACTACGGTTTGCAATTTCTTAAAACCCCTATTTACTGTGATAATGAAGCCGCAATCGCATTAACAAAAGACTTAGTAAATCACTCAAAGGCTAAACATATCCGGATTAAATACCATTTTATCCGTGATTGTTACGCTAAAGAGTTGATCGATATGGTCAAAAATCCACACTGGCTATCAACGTGTAGACCTTTTTACCAAAGCTTTTGATAAATCGAGATTTGAATATCTTTTGAAAGCTAACGGTATTAAAGAAAAACAAGACTGATCACCACCTCAGTTTATCGTTTTTAGTTTAGTTTTACTGTTTTTTAGAAAAATTCGAAAATCCAAAAACAATAAAAAATTTCAAAATCCATAAAAATTAGAAAATGTTTGCTGACTGCTATATCTGCTTCCCTTAGATTAATGCCGTCAGATTTCTGTGAACAAACGATATCTGGGCAGTCACATATTTGAAATGCTCCAGCTTATCCTTGGGAACAGTAAACTCAAAAATTTATAAAAATCAGAAAATCCAAAATGATTTCCTGGAGAAAAAGGGGAAATGATAGTACATCAGTGGGGATCTGACACATTCTAAAAAATGTAATGCAATATAAGGCGTGTGTCTGAGTCTGAGTGATGCGCTGATAGGCTTCGTAGACCTCTTACTGTGTGCCTGCTACATACATATCAAACGAATTGTTGTGTGGATGAACTCCTCATGTGTATGTCGTGTTCGTGGGAACCACAGACAATTATATTTATATTATACATAATCGTATCAGTTTAAAGCATTGCACAAAAGTCTGCATGTGAGTTTATGTGGATCACAATATCAGTAGTTGCCAGATCACACATTGTCTTTAATGATAATAATAAAAAAGATCAACGGTGTGATCAGATTTCTCAATAACTGATATGATCCCTTTACCGGAATTGTAAGTCCCAAATACTAGATCTTGTTAAATGCAATAGATTGTTATCACTTAGAAACACCTATTTGTTAGGTGATTTAAGTGATTAATCCAGAAAAACAAAGATACTAGATAAAGCTAGCAAAACCGACACACAAGATAAAGAGATTCAAGCTTTCCATTACTGATAAACATCAAAGAACCATGGATTACACAGAATTAAGTACGCACCCTTTAAACTTGTGCTACCAAGATAATATCTAAAACCCCAACCCTAGAGCTGCACACACACATTGCTTATATAGGCAGGCTGATGGGCCTGCGCACTTAACTTAAGTGCGCAGCGCCCGTGCCCTAAGTGCGCAGCCTAGGGTTTTCCCTACAAAACTTTGTGTTAATTACATAATAAGCCCTTCAACTATCAAACTACACAACTAGCTATAAAAAGTCTATGATCGGGTAACTCTGGTCTCAATATAACCCAACAATACTTCCCTAGACCACAGCTACCAGTTCTTCCATCTTCAATCAATCTCAACCTCGCTTTGCTCCCCCTCAGCCTATCTGGGGGGTCTTGAATGTACAGGGCGACCGGATCTTCTTCAAACCGCTGGAGGAGCTTGAGTAGATTCTGTTGCAGGTCTTTCCGGATCAGCTACTGTTGCAGGATCTTGTGTCTGTACCTCTGAAGTGTCTCGGCTTCAGGTTGAGTAACTTCTGCAACAGTAGCAGCAGCAGCAGCTTGGGCAGCTTTCTCCCTTTCTTCTTTTTCTTTATCTGCTGCATTGATCCTGTCAACGATATCAAGGAGCTCCCTTTTCAGATTCATAGCCCGATCCACAGCCCTCCTGAATAACACCACTTCTTCAAACAGGACATGTCCAGCACCTACGTTGATTTGATTCGCGAAGAGTATATTCAGATCCGATAGATTAAAAGCAAACACATCTACCGGATCCAAGATCCTTATTGCCTCCGAATCGTCCTGCAATTTGATGACTGCTTCACCAGTATTGCTGTCATAAAACCACTTCTTAAAGTCCCTCAGCATAACTGGAAGCTCAGATCGAATAGGAACTCGTGTGACGACCTGAGGAGGGTCAATCACATAAGTTATCATGCCTTGTCCTGTTGCTGGATCGATTCTTCTCTGGAGATCCGTCTCCTTGGTTTCTGCAGCTTGAAGATATGGAAATCAGTGTCACATTCTTTCTTTATAAACCACTCAAGCATGGACCCCGTGGTGTCGTTGGTGTGGTTGATGAATGGGGCCCTGCTGAGTTCCCTGATATCCCACGAGGGAGAGACTTCAGTTGCTGTTGACCTTTGAAGTACTGTATCACTCCCCCTCATCTCTTCACAGCAAACAACCTTTTCTCTTCGTCATACTTCCAGAGATGATCCTCTCCTTATGAGCTTCCCTGGTGTGATGAATGTTTTGATGCAGGGCTAGAATGGTGATGGGCCTTCTAGGAAACCAAGTTGATCTTTCAGGATCCAACTTATGCCCATCTGACGTCTCGTAGACAACCTCTTCTTCCATTCCCATCTCCACAAATCTATCAGGCATCTCATCTTCACTAATCTCGTCCACCTCACTTTCCTCAGCAACTCTTTCTCTCTCTTTCTCTTCCTCCAGAAATTTCCCGAAATCAAAAACCTCATCGAATGTAGCGCTGGGAGCACCAGTCTGCTGTTGCTTCAATTCTTGGAACATGTCAAACATTTTCATCTGAACCTGATTCTGAAACTTGATCAGGTATCGTTGATCCTTGATGATTTTCTCCCATATTCCTGTTCTTGTGCTTGAGCTTCTTGACTTTCTTTCTCAGCTCTTGATTGTTATGCACATCACTCTTCAGGGTACAGATCTCCCTGGCAGCCGTCTTTCCAACCTCTTTGACTAGCTTCTCATACAGTTCCTGATGCACCGGTTTGCGATGTGGTGCAGCAGGAGCTGAGGACGATGGTTCAGCTGGCCGTTGAGCTGGCGCTTTAGGGGCTGGAGCAGCAGCTGTAGAAGGCCCTGTTGTTCTGCCCCGAAGATAGATTCCAAGATCACTTGTTGCTTGATATCGTCCTCAGTCATTACGCGAGGAATCTCCGACTGAGGTAACTGTTCTCTTCTTTTCTTTCTCTCCGGCCCTCTTTAACTCAGCAACTTGTTGTAGGGCTTCAGCAGTTTCAAGCTGTTCAGGTGTCAATGTTTCTCTTCCTTCTTGTAACAAACCTGCTGGCCTCTTCCTTTTGCTGGGCTTTGATGGAGCAGTTTCAGTAGCCACTCTTTTGCCCCTGGCCTTCTCTAGGCTATCTCTTCAGCAGTTGGCTGGGCTGAAGATGGAGCAGGGTCAGATGAACCAGGTGCAGAAGCAGCCGTGGATTGTTGACGAGATTCTGTAACATCTAACCTTCTCTTCTTGATCTTGTTGTACAGCTCCATGACCAAAGGATATCGCTGTGCTGCATACATATTCTCCAGCATGGGTTCCCAGTCAGGCGTGTTGCACTCAGTAAAGAATCGTGCGCCTTTGGTGAAATTGTATTGATCACCAAGGGGCAGATTCTCGTGTTGTGCGTTGATCGTCATCTGCACGAACCTTGGGTACATAACCCATTTGCCTGACCCAGCCTCAGCATTCTTTACCATATAATCAAAGAACATGCCCGACAAGTTGAAGGCTTCATTCTTGCAAATCTTTATCATTGCAGTCGACCATTCAGTGCTGAGCGCGTTGTAGCCTCCTTTCCTATGACACAGAGACATAATAAATACATGACTGATGAGTCTCCAGTCTCTTGTCAGCTGACTTTTCTTGATGTCGCCTCTCTTGTCAAAATCTCCTTTGTAGCCGAAATTCTTGAACTGTTGGTGAACATCGGCTTTGGACATAAATCTGACAGTTCCCGGCTGATCTTGAAGTCTCAACACGTTCCTGATGGTATCCTCAGTGATGACTACAACCTTGTTTCTGATTATAGCATTGATTCGCTTGACTCGTCCAGCAACTTCAACTCGAGCAGACCTCCAGAAGTCTTCAATGTGAGAATAGTAAACTGGTACAATGTGCTGCACAGCGTATCCGACTTTGCTGCGTCTGATCCAGGTCACTACGTCTTTAAACTTGACATCATCGGTCTCAAGATTCATCGGCTGATTGTGCATTCCTCTTGGATCCCAGTCGAGTGCCATCTGTTTAAACCAAGAGCACGAAAAGCAAATTAGATCTCTTGAATATGAATCGAGACCAAACGACTGACCTTAGACTTAAACTTCGACGGACAGCGTACTTAGACTTAGACTTTTATTATTATTTTTTTTTTTTTTGTATTTTAACAGTCATAGGATTAAGGTTTGATGGATTTGATTTATCAGTGTCCATGATACGTTTGATTTTCAGTTTAAGATCATTAACGTTCAGGTCTAAATACGCAGTCCGTTCAAGTGTCTGAATAGTCATGATGAAGTCACATTTTGTTTAATGTTCAAGTACGCAGATCCACAAGTGCGCAGGCAAGGTCAAAGTCAATTGAGTCAAGTACGCACACACTTGACTGAGCACATAGGTTAGTACGCAGGCATTGGACAAGAACTTAAGTGCGCAGGCAGTCATGATTTGGGCATGGTAACCCCTAGTCATGACAGGCAAGTCTGCGTACTAGATAAGTACGCAGACACTTAAACCTTCGTTTAAGATTTTAAGTTCACAGCCAAGTACGCATCATTAGGGTTTTTAGAGACTTTGTATGATTATGAGACAAGTGCGCAGTCTCTATGAGACAAGTGCGCACTGTTCATTATCATGTACGCAATCTTCAAAAAGTTCAAAAACCCATCTTCAAATAAGAAACCCACTGATTTAAAACAGTCTTATAAACCCTGTAATCACAACAATACACCATTAGTAAAAGATCTACCTTAATCAGTGGATAGAATCAACAAAAGAGAGAGGGTAAAATGGAATGATGATGATTAATACGAATTAATGAAGGATAGTGAAGATTTGGGTGTAAGGTTGAATGGTGAATCGTTGATGATGATGATGATAACAGAAAATTAGGGTTTGTGAAAAAGGAAAATGAAAACTGTAAAAAAATATTACTGAGGATATATATACAGTACCATGTGGGCCTGCGCACTTGAGTCAAGTGCGCAGGGCCCATAAGTACGCATGGTTCAAATTTTGGCCCAATAAGATTTTTAATAACCCAAATTCATTTTAATAAGTGGGGTTTTACCAAATCTCACCTTCTGCATTCAAGATCATACTAACCATACCTGCCAGAACCCGTTTCAACTTCCCGTTGGATAGCTGTAGCCTAAGAACAATTGTCGGTATGCTTGTCCACTTAAATCCATGCCTTTTCTCTTTCAACATGTTTGGTGATGCTGTTTATCATGTTCTTCGGTAATATTGACGAAAATTTTATGGACCCCACAGTGTGCTAGGTATTGGCCTACCGATCCTCAAGGTTTATTGAAATATAATATGAGAGCTTCAGGTCTATGTTACCATAAGCAAAGAAGTGATCATTATCTTGATCAGATGATGAGAGCTTCAGGTCTATGTTACCATAAGCAAAGAAGATGATCATTATCTTGATCAGATGATGAGAGCTTCAGGTCTATGTTACCATAAGCAGAGAAGTGATCATCTGATCGTTTGGTGAGCTATCTAAATATGTTTGCACGTCACTAACATTGCGTGTCTTTTGCTGCTCAGTTTTAAAAATTTTCTTAGCCCCATTGGTAGCTTGCACTCTTAGGTGTCTTTTGATTTACCTATGCACAAAATTTTCTGTGTCTTTTAATTTCTCAACCTGTGTATGACCGGACTCAGCTTGTGCAGACCTATAGCACAGTGGGAATCCAGCTTTCCATGTAGATCTTCATTGTTAATCACCTATTAGCAGTTTACTTGATTCCAGGCTGAATCTACCGACACATCGTTGCTTGAGGCTACAACATCCTCTGGGTCCTATTCACATGCTGACGAGATATGATTAGTTTCTATCATTTCCTGAATTAATTTTGCATTAGGGATGGACTGGTTTTACTTTCTCCCCCAAAAATCTTGTTTTAATAAAAAGAGATTTTTCTGTAAATTATGCACAAGTAAAGTTTTTTTTTTATTCAAAATTTATCATCTCAAGCCATGTAACCAACTGATGAAAACGGGTTTTGTCAAAAGCTTTTGTGAAGATATCTGCCTTTTGATCAGCAGTATCTATTGGCAACACCTGTATATATCCTTTGTCGTGAGCATCGCGAATGGAGTGAATCCGAATTTCAATATGTTTGGTTTTAGAATGATCAATTGGATTCTTCACAATGTCACGACAGGCATCATTATCAATAAAAATAGGTGTATGCATGACGTTCAAACCGTAGTCCAAAAGCTGATTTTGGATCCATAACACCTGACAACAACAACTGGATGCAGCTGTGTATTCAGCTTGAGCAGTGGAGATGGACACTGTAGTCTGCTTCTTGCTCTGCCAAGACACCAGCCTGTTACCCAGAAATTGACAACCACCAGAGACAGATTTTCTGTCAATCCTACAACCTGCATGATCACTATCAGAGTAAGCGATTAAATCAAAATTATCACTCTTAGGATACCATAAACCAATTTTGGTGTCCCTTTGAGGTAGCGGAAGACTCTTTTTACTGCAGTTTCATGCGATTGCTTGGGATTGGACTGAAAACGTGCGCAGCATCCAACTGCCCACAAATATCTGGTCTGCTGGCTGTTAGATACATCAGTGAGCCAATCATTGATCGATAAGTGTGAGGATTCACTGAAAGGCCTTGAAGATCTGGTACAAGTGTTGTTTGGGCCGCAAAAGGAGTATTGGACGGCTTGCAGTCGGTCATGTTGTATTTTGCAAGAATGTCTCTTGTATACTTGGCTTGATGGATGAGAATTCCGTCTTCTTTCTGCTGAACTTCCAAGCCTAAGAAAAACGATAATTCTCCATCATGCTCATTTCAAATTGAGACTTCATAATGCTTTCAAATTCCCTGCACAAATTTTCATCAGTGGAGCCAAAGATAATATCGTCAACATAAATTTGAACAAGGATAGAATGTTTGTTGACTTCTTTGGTGAACAGAGTCATGTCAATCTTCCCTCTGGTGTACCCATTCTGCAGCAAATATGAAGATAAGGTCTCATACCAAGCTCGAGGAGCTTGATGAAGTCCATAGAGAGCCTTATCCAATTTGTAGTATTTGTTGGGATGATGAGGGTCTTCAAAGCCCGGGGTTGACAGACGTAGACTTCTTCCTTGATCTTCCCGTACAGGAATGCACTCTTCACATCCATTTGAAAGACTTTGAAGTTCTTGTATGAGGCGTATGCCAAGAAGATACGGATGGCTTCAAGTCGAGCAACTGGAGCGAACACTTCCTCATAATCAATACCTTCCTGCTGACGAAAGCCCTGAACTACCAGACGAGCCTTGTTCTTGATCACCACACCTCTTTCATCCATTTTGTTGCGAAACACCCATCTTGTTCCGATAGGATACTTCCTTCAGGTAGATCCACAAGTTCCCAAACCTTGAGCTTTCTAAACTGATACAGCTCATCCTGCATGGCTTCAACCCAACTTGCATCTCTGACAGCATCTTCAATGCTGAAGGGTACCGTCTGAGATAAGAAGGCTGATAGTGCAATATTAAGTTTATCAGCCTGATTTCTAGTGAGAACACCCTCAGAGATTGGTCCAATGATGTTCTCCACAGGATGATTCTTAGATGACTTAAATCCCATGTTTTGTTCTTCTTGAATTTGGGAAGGCAGATTAGAGAGGTGATCTACAGGAGTTGATGAGCTGGATGGATCATTTGCAGACTGTTGTGCTGAAGATGTTTCTTCTGAAACTGGAGTACTTTCAGGAGATGGAGTAGTTTCAACAGTTGCATCACCATTTGTGGACTGAAGAGGAACAATTGGATCAGCTACGAGTGGAGAAAATCGGGTGGTGAAAGGTGCAGCATCGTCTTCGGAAGAGTAAAGAGTATCTTCAAGAGGAGAAGGATCGGCTGCTTGATTGTCAGATGATTGTTCTTCAATGATACTGAAATTGTTGAAAACAACATCCACGTCAAAGAACCAGTCAGGACCGGCTCCTGTGTTAGTAGAGTTGGATTCCTGCCAATCAACATAGAAAGATTCGAGAACCATTTTGGTTCGTTTGTTGTACACTCTATAGGCCTTTTGACTTGAAGAGTATCCAACAAAGAAGCACTCATCTCCAACTGCATCAAACTTCATTATGTTCTCGTAGTTGTTAAGCAGCGTACATGAGCATCCAAACGGCCTGAAGTAGTCAATCAGAGGTTTTCTTTTAAAAAGCAATTCATAACCTGTTTTCCCGCGCGTCTTTACAATTAAGACTCTGTTAAGAACATAACAGGCGGTATTCACAGCTTCAGCCCAGAAGATGATCGGCAATTTGGAGTCGATTAGCATGTTCTGGCCGCTTCAATAAGTGTACGATTCTTCCTTTCAGCAACGCCATTCTGTTGAGGAGTTCTCGTAGCACTGTACTGAAGATGAATTCCTTTGTTGTTGCAGAAAGTCACGAAGCTTTGATTTTTGAATTCAGTTCCGTGATCGCTTCTGATTGATCTAACTTTTGTCTTTACTATGTTCTCAATGAGAGGAACAAACAGCATCAATATCTCGGCAGCTTCACTTTTGTATTCTAAGAAGTACACCCATGTAAAGCGAGAAAAATCATCTGTTATCACCAAACAATAAGACTTTTTAGCTAAACTTTTAACACTAATAGGACCGAAAAGATCCATATGCAATAGTTGAAGAGGTGAGTCTATAGAGTTCACTGTTTTGGACTTGTGCGATTTCTTGTGTTGTTTTCCTTTGGCACATGCTAAACATTTTTCAGAAAAAGGGAATTCCTTGGAAGGAAGACCTCTGACAAGATTTAATTTTGAAAGTTTGTTAATGTTTTTAAAGTTAACATGTCCTAATCGCCTGTGCCATAACAGTGACTCTGACTCGGATGCTTTAGAAAGTAAGCATGTCATTTGACATTCTGATTTAGCATCTCTCATATTTATCACATATGTGTTATTTTGTCTAGGAGCTTTTAGCATGATCATATTGGTGGGCGGAATGAATCCAGGCTTTAGAAAGATGCACTCCATGTCATTGAATAACACAGATATTCCTTTGTCGCAGACTTGTGATACGCTCAACAGGTTGTAGCACAATTCTGGAACATAATTCACATCTTCTAACGTCAGTGCGTCAGAGACCACATCTCCTATTCCTACAATCTTTCCGCCCTTTTCATTTCCGGCGAAGGCAACGAACTCTCCATCAATAAATCTATAGTTCTTGAGAAGTTCCTTTAGACCAGTCATGTGTCTAGAAGCCCCGCTATCAACATGCCATAGATATCTCATCAGTGCGATCAGCCATTTTCTGTAACTTATTCTGAAATACACATATAAATACAAGAGACTCTATGTACAATCACGACTCAAACCTTTACTTAGTTGACTTTGGGAATCCAGGTTTGGTTTAGTTTTGATCTATCGTGATTTTCACCCAAAACTGACTCTTGTCTTTTCAAAATTTTTGTGGTTTTATCAAAGATTTTTACTGTTTCTTGAAGGTTTTTAATCTGATCAGAAAGACAGTTTAGTGCTTTGACATCACTGAATTTTAAATGACATGTTTTAACCACATGACCCTCATTTCCACATCTAAAGCATTTTGAGTGCTTTGGCTTGATCTTTGGAGAGGGTCTGGATGATGATGGTTGTGATGCTCTTCTCTTGATCTTGCTTGAGCATGAGCTTTCACTGGAACATGGTTCATCAATGTTGTTGTTGCTTGATTCCTCATTTGTGTTGCAGTCTGGCTCGCTAATGTCACTTTCTGTATCACTCTGTGATTCTTCAGGAATTGTGTTATCTGTTTCACTTTGTGATTCTTCAGAACATGACATATCTGTTGATGATGGAGTAAACTCTGGAATTTCTTCAGTAAGAAATTTTCCAAACCTGTTTCTTTTTAGTTCTGGTACAAACGGAGATGGTCTATATACATTTTCATTATCAGAGAATGCATCATTAAGATCAACACAAACTGGCATAACATTGTCAACACAAATATCTGAGCGTTTGATAGGATTCTTCCTATCATCAGGGTCCACAACGCCCTTTAAATTAAGTTTAGAAGTTAATGTAGTACAGTCATCCGGCCTAGATAAACTATTACAGTTATCCATCCTAGATAAACTATTACAATCATCCAGTTTAGTTAAGTTATTACATTCATCCGAATTCAAAATAGTTTTAGACTTGTCATTACTCCAGATGAACCAATTCACTGTAGAGTAATTGGCACCTGGATGACCTAACCCCATCGTTTGTCCACCACAACTCTCATCATCGTCCACCTGATCCTGTTGGGTCATATCTGCACTGCTTTTACTTATATTAGAGTTTGACTCAGATTTGACACATTCTTTTTCAAAAAGATCATTTTTTGGATGTGGTTTTGGAATGGGTATATATTCACTTTTGCTCAAAGGTAAAAACAGAGATTTTACAAGTCCCTTTTATCCTTATACCCAATTCCATCTTTGACGAATGATTTCCTTGAACAATCAAGGATATCTGTATGAGCATGCTTGCTTACATTCCATTTGTCCACAACAATTTGGAGATGATTTGTTTCATTTCTAGATATTTCTAGTTTTTCTGTTAAGTCATTTATTAAAAAATCTTTTCTGAGAACAAATTCTTTTAGAGTTTGCATTTCAGCTATTGTTGCATTTAACTTTCGCTGATATGCTAACTCATTTTCTTTCATTTCAGTGTTGATTTTTCGGATGTCATCCATTTCTCTTAAAATTTTCCTATTGTGGGACAAACAGTAAGCAACAGCTGTAACACACCTTGGTGAGCACAACTTTGATTTTATTTCAAGAGGAATACTTACCAGATCTCTCTCCTCAACTGTCTTGGGCACGCTCTGCAGCTTCTCATTTGCTTTGCTGGTGGAGGTCTTCTCAGCCACGAGTGCTTCCTCAGACGTCGCTTCTTTTCCTTTATCGCCCACTAGCACTCCTTTCAGACCTGCATTCTCCAGCGCTCCATTCTTTGGCATCTCCGCAGACTGCCCTTCCAGAGAGTTCACGCCGTGTGTGGATTTGGTGCAGATTTTGGCCATCAAAGCCTTGTTTACCTCAGCTTCAGTCGCTGCAGCCTCCTCTCCCCAGTCAAAGTCCTCAACCACCAATGCCTTCTGCTGATTTGCTTCCCTTCCATCAGTTATGGCCACCATTCTTTTTGCCGGCTTGATTTTTGCTTGACTTAGAGTGGGGCACTCATACTTGAAGTGCCCAAGAGTCTTGCAGTTGTAGCATCTGATCTTAGACTTATCAAAGCCCGCTTTTCCCATACCAACTCTTCGACCAGTTCTATCTTGAAACCTCTTCACCCTCAAGGTAATCATGGCCATCTGCCACTTCAAATCCATTTCCTCCATATCATCTGGGTCAACCTGATACATGTCTTCAGGATTCATCATCTCACTCTTAATTTCACCTGTCTTTAAAGCCTCAAAGCTGGACATGAAAGTGTTGAAGAGCTCAACATGTTCGTTTGCAAGCTTTGTGAGCTGTGGGTTGAGAGTCTTAGCAGCTGTGTCAGAGTATGAGACTGTCTTTCCCGAACTTGAACTACCACCGCCCATTGCATCCACATATGCATGTGATGAGCTTGAACCCATGTTTCCAACTGGAGTCATTAATGCCAGATTCTTCATAGCTGTGGTGGGCACAGCTTTTGGAGCAGTCTGGTTCATCTCTCTTTTCGTGATGTCCATTTCGAAAGACTTTAGAGTGTTGATGAGATCAACCAATGTAGATTGAGCATCTAGATACTCTTTTCTGATCAACATGCACTGTATGCTCCATTCTTTGGGCAGGGAGTCGAGCAGTTTCTTGATGGAATTTCAGTTGTTAACGGGAATTCCTGCCTTCTTCATCTTGGTTAACATACTCATGAATCGCTCGATATGTGAGCTCAAGCTTTCACCACGAATGCTACCGAACATGTCATATTCTTTCTGCACCATATCTTGCTTATACTGGCGCATCTCTTCATTCCCTTCATAGTACTCATTTAACGCAAACCACAGATCGTGCGCAGTGCCATACTCCTCAAACATGTTATACACATCGTTTGATAAGGCCATGGTAAGGCCACCATAAGCCTTATGATCTCTCTGAAGAAGCTGTTTATCGACATCAGTGTAAGTGGTTGGATCAGGGTTAAACTCTTCTCCTGTGGCAGTGGTTCTCATTGGAATGTGTGGGCCCAACTGGATGGAATTCCATTGGGTGAAGTCCGTGACATAGAAGAATGACCTCATTCTGTTCTTCCAAGTTCCATAGTCTTCTACACCTTTTAACTTAGGAACTCTAGTTGTTGTTCCGGTTTCAAGTTCTTGTTGAGTGATAGGATTTACAGTTGAGTGGTTATCGTTACCGGCCATGATTTAAGTAAATTTTAACAGTTTTGTTTATCAGATTTTATAGTTAACAGTCCAGAAAATGTCCAAGTCCTTAAGTACGCAGCTAAGTACGCAGAGGTCCAGATCAAGTATGCAGCAACCTGTAAGAATGTGAACAGCCTTGTCAAGATGTAGTCTTTTGATAAGTACGCAGTCCTGCAAGTACACGTGTAGCTGTGTTTCTTGATAAGTGCGCAGATAAGTCAACACTTGGGCATGGTAAGTGCTCAGTCTTGACTGATCAGTCTGCGCACTGAATGAAGTGCGCAGACACTTAAACTCTCATTTAAGATTTAAGTGCGCAGAAACCCTAGCCAAGTACTCAACACTACACTTCTCAATAAGTACGCACGAAAACAAGGATTTCTGTTTAAGTGCGCAGAAACCCTAGTTAAGTGCTCAAGACGATTTAAAAGCAATAAGTACGCACAAACTTGTTTGCGTACTAAAACCAGAGATTTAAGTACTCAACAATCACAAGTACTCAACGTATGAAATAAGTGCGCAGAATGTATGAAATAAGTGCGCAAAACAGGCTGTGAAAAACACAAAACTCAGCTGAATTCTTTCCAAAACATTTTCATTTCATTCTGAAGTGCTTGGATTGAATTTTTACCTAAAATGACATACTATTAACCTTCAGAAACACAATTTCCACGAAATTTGAAGCCAAATATAGAAAAAAAACCCTAAATTTAAAAGTTTATAAAGAAAATAATCATGATAATAAAAACTAACAAGATGAGGGTTTTGGTATCTTAAAATAGATACAATCTAGAGCACAGAGGCTCTGATACCAAATTGTAAGTCCCAAATACTAGATCTTGTTAAATGCAATAGATTGTTATCACTTAGAAACACCTATTTATTAGGTGATTTAAGTGATTAATCCAGAAAAACAAAGATACTAGATAAAGCTAGCAAAACCGACGCACAAGATAAAGAGATTCAAGCTTTCCATTACTGATAAACATCAAAGAACCATGGATTACACAAAATTAAGTACGCACCCTTTAAACTTGTGCTACCAAGATAATATCCAAAACCCCAACCCTAGAGCTGCACACACATTGCTTATATAGGCAGGCTGATGGGCCTGCGCACTTAACTTAAGTGCGCAGGGCCCGTGCCCTAAGTGCACAGCCTAGGGTTTTCCCTACAAAACTTTGTGTTAATTACATAATAAGCCTTCAACTATCAAACTATACAACTAGCTATCAAAAGTCTATGATCTGGTAACTGTGGTCTCAAAATAACCCAACAGAAATCCTAAAACATTTACTGCTTTATCTTTACATTTCTGCATTTTATATTTCTCGTCAATAATTGCAAAACTCAAAAAGATTTTAGGTGTGTTTTAACATAAACATTAGAAAATCCAAAAAGATTTTACATTTCTATCTTATTTTTGATAGCTGATGGTGGTTGATGACGATTTTCTAAAACTTGATGGACCATTTGAGCTTTGTAATCTTTAAATAAGAAAATATGATTGTCGGATGCTTAAAAGTTAGAAAATATTTTGAACGGGACTCGGTTTTGAGAATTGGTAAAATTTTCAAAATTTCCAGTTCACTTTCGCCCCTTCGTTGGGTCGAAGGAGGAATTTTTGTTCATTCGTACGTTTAGATTTGGGCGAATGTGAGAGTTCTTCAGACAAGTTCACGTTCGAACCCTTATGTCTCATTCGAACCTTTAATTAGGGTCGAAGGAGACAAAAGCTTCACATTCGACCGGTATGAACGGGCGAAGGAGCAGCCTATATATACCCTTATCTCTTCATTCGACCCATTCAAAATTTTTTTCAAAATTTCTGTTGATAAGTCCACTTGTTGCTCGTTACTTTTAGATTGTTTCATCGTGTGCGACTGCTATCACTGATCATTTTGCCCCAATTCATACAGGTTTTCATCCATTAATGACTGTTTGATCGTCATTTTTGTGTTCGAGCCCTAACTGCCTTAGAATATGGATTAAATGATGATAATTGAACTTGTTTTTTATTAGGATTCCTTGATTGAGTGTTTTAGGGAGAGAATATGCAAAAACATTGGATTAAAAGCAACCAGATTGCATAATCAATTGATTAAAGTCATTCGAACCCTAGTTTTTGAAATAAAACACTAAATCAATGAATAACTGATAAAATTGATTGATAGGAAAGCTTAATCGTTGTTTTTAGATGTTTGATGAATCAAAATGACAAGTTAAAACATCCTGGATTTCAAAATTGAAATTTGAACTGATGAACTGACACCTTCGCCCATTGACGAACGGTCGAACATGCAAATTTGGGCGAAGGAGAAAGTTTATTTGGGCGAATGAAGTTAAACGGTCGAATGAAACAATTTTTCAAAACATTTCACATTCGAACCTTTGAAACTTCACATTCGCACCTAAAATTTCTCATTCGAACCTTCAAATGGTCGAATGTAGAATTCAAAAATCAGATTTTCAAATTTTTGTTTATTTTGTTTGTTTCTAACGCGTTTACTTGATTTGTTTTGCAGTATTAACCATGTCTGAACAAGAAGATACGAGTGTTCCTGCTGGATCATCCTCACAGGCTGCCAAGACAATGAAGACTGATATTTTACCGTTTGAGAATGCACACAACTGCTGTGCATATCTTGGAGATGTGAAGAAGCACACAAAGTTTACTGGGATAATAGAGTTTCTGAAGAGGAGCCAAGTGATCGATGCGATTTCTACACCCGCTATCATTTACAGAGACTTGTTACAGGAGTTCTGGACAAACGCTAAAATGGACTTCTGGGATGGTGAATCTTCTCTGGTTAGCAAGATTCAGGGGGAGCTGATTATTGTGTCAGAGGATGATATTAGGGAAGCGTTGAAACTTGAAGATGTCAAGACAGATCCCAGAGAACTCAGCTGGACTGAACAAAGGAAGTGTTTTCTCAGAATGAAGTATAACGGACCGATTACTGATGGTTCGTTACACAAAGGAAAGCTTTGTCCTCAGTTCAAGTACTTAGCACATGTGATGATACATGTCTTCGGGTCAGCGGCTGCTGGTTATGATCTGATGAGGAAAAGCATAAGCTCTTTGATGGTAGCACTTATATTGAACAAACCGTTCAATGTACCAGGAATGCTTATGGAACACTTATTGGAGCCAGTGAGAGGTACAAGGACTAGGAAGTTTCTGTTATATCCTAGATTCCTTCAGATGATTTTTGACTTAAAGTCTAAGAAATTGAAAAGAGATCCAAAGCAGATTATTGTTCAGGAGCATATGAACATTAATACTCTTGCCAGAATGAAGGCGTATAAAGGTTTGTCTGTGAACGAACGACCACCAGTGAGACGTCTATTTGGTCACCTAATCAAGATTGATTATGTGGATCCTGGTAAAGATAAGGTAAGGCATGCTGACAGTGCATCTGACGAAGACAATCCGTTACATCCAGTTGACCCTGAGGCAAAACGAAAGCATCAGGTAGTGAATGTAGGAGCAAAGAGTGGTAAAGGTAAAGAAAAAGAAACTGAAACAGAAGCTGAACCAGCTAAGAAGAAAGTTTCAAGACGACACAAGAGTATGGCGAAGAAGGGATTGCATTTGGTGGATGAAGCGTCAGTTGATTCTGAGGAGACGCAAGAAGACGAAAGATGGGATTCTGATGTAGAGATTGTTAAGTGCACCACGCCCAAGGCCACTGTGGCTGGTGAGTCTGCTAGTCTTAACAGATCGTTGGAGGAACAGAGAACTAAAAGCCCAATTCATTTAGACAAAATTGATGAAGATTTAGGCTTGGGATCAGGAGATTTTCCTGGATCGCCAATGCAAGGGAGAAACAGAAGAAACCCCAATTTAAAAAGAAAGAGAAGGTATTGAAGCCCATGGAAAAGAGAGCTAAAGAGATTGAATCACTGATTGCTGGAAAGAAACTTCCACCAGCATCTAGCTTGAAATCACCGGTTGCAAGTCCAGTTGCAAAGAAGCAGAAAACATCATCAGGAACTGAGAAAGAGACTGATTTACCTGTTGATAAATTTAATCATGCACTGGATAGAGTGCTAAAGAAGATCAAGAAAGGAAAGTTGCCTGCTGTTGCTGAAGCTTCTACACCAAAGGTCACAGTTGATAGTGATGTGATGAACGCTGTGAACCGAAAGCTAGCTGACATGATGAAGATAATCAATCAGCAGCAAGCAGAGATTGAGAAATTGAAAAACAACGATCAGAAGATGCTAGACGTTGTTGAGACATCTCATGACAATCAGGAAGCACTTGAAGCTGAGATTAAACGACTCAGTAAAGAAAACAAGAAGTTGTTGAAACACGAACAAAGAAATACCAGACGATATATAGCTTTGAAAGAAGAGAACAAAAAGCTGAAAGAGAGTAACAAGAACATGGACAACTTGATAAAAGACTTGTACTCTCGAGCTCCTCAGCTAAAAGAAGGTGAAGAAGACAAAGAACAAGATGAGGAGCAGGTTGATTTTGAACCGTCAGATAATGAGGAGGAGGAAGATGAGGATCTAGATGAAGATGCTGGAAATGCTCATCAAAAGAAGAAAAAGAAAGATGATGGAGATGATGATGGTTCGGATGGTGAATCTGGTGAAGGACACAGCTCTACAAGTTTTGATAGTGATGACGATGATGATGATAATATTGATAAGTATAAATGTGAGAAACGAGGATCTGGAAAAGGAGGTGAATCCAGTTCTAAAGCTCCTGGAGGATCTGTTGATGATGATACGATCTTCTGGAATGAGAAGCTGAGGTCATTGTTAGAGGATGATAAATTGATGTATCGCCAGATGTTAACTGATCGAGTTTGGACGATAGACATGACCAGTAGATTTTCTGAGATCTTTGAATCTAGTGACAGGATGCTTGAATTGGAGTATAATGATCCAGATCTGGAGGATGGTGAAGTTTCTGTGGCTATGTCAAGAGAGATTCTTGAAGGTTTAGCAAAGCAAGTTGGGAAAACTTTGGAAGAACTATTGGCTGATAATCAGATTCCCAATATACCTGAAAAGGAAGCTGGTAATCATTCTGATGATCGTGATGTACCTGCATTTGAGGAGATTGAAATTGAAGATATAACCAGTGAAGAGTATCCAGAATATTTCAAGAAAGATAAAGATTCTGGATTTGCTGAGTTCACTGAAGAGTTACTAAAAGAAGCCGAGAAACTTGCAAAAGAAAAGAGTGAGAAGTTTGTTGAAGAAGTGTTCAATGGACATGATAAACCGAATATTGAACAATCAGATAGTTTTGAAGGAGTTACTGAGGAAATTAAAAGAGAAAGAAGCCAATCGTCCAAAAGCAGAGATCCAGGGAAGTTTTTATAAGCTACATAACGAAATGTTTAAAGGAAGAGCGTTGGGATGGAAGTTTATAAAACAGTTGAAATGTGTTGCTGGTAAGTGGGAGAAGGGGATACTGTATTTTAACAGATTTCATGATCTGAAGACTCTTCCGTACTGGGCTATTCGTGATATTTGTAGACATCGGTTGACTGGATCGTCGAATGATCACATTGCTTATTTTGCTGATCGAATGGCGAGGGAAAGCAGGACGAGATGGAATCTATTTGAACCTCAGTATCCGAAGTGAATTGTTCACAAGAAGATATTGATACTATTACCGGTTTGCCCAAGGTGACTTTGAAGTACAAACCACCAAAGTGTTGAAACATATTCCGTTATTACAGATTCCACAACACTTTGCAAAAGATTTTATCTGGTGGTATTATGATTGGAAGATTGCAGAGGCTGTGATTGTTTTGAAGGATGGAGAAAAGAATTTCAAGAAGATACACATATTGGATCCTATGTGGTTGGTTAATTGTTCACATGAGGATATCATTATGTTGTATTGCAATCCGATATACAGTGAGGTGAAGGATGCTGAACAAGCAAGGAAATACCAGCGTGTGGTATTTCTGTGCTTTGCTCATGATATAAATGTTGGATGCGATTTTGATAAGAAGCTTGGTAAGTTCGTGAAGATTCAAGATGTTCCTGATGTCAAGAAGAAAAAGCCGAAACAAGTTTTTGAACCGGTGATGACTTTAGAACAGAAGAAACAACTGCACATAAAGCTTATGAACAAAAGGATGGACCAAGAGCGTAAACAATCCAAGCAATAGTCGAGGGGGAGTTTGTAGATGCATTTTGTGCGACTAATGCTTTGGATTACTATTAACATATGTTTTTGTGTTCTGTCGAATGGGCGAAGGAAGATTGATATGGGCGAATGAGTGTTTTTGTTTGGGCGAAGGGGAGCTGAAGGTACGAAGAAGAGAAGGAGGTCGAAGGTAGTTTAGATGTTAATGTATAACTTGGTTCGACCATAGTGTTTGGGCGAACCTGCACATTCGACCAAGCAAAGTGGGCGAATGTGCAGGCCTATAAATAGGTCAAGTTCATTTTGAATGTCAAGTTTTGGTCATTTTTGTTTCCCTCCTGTTTGAGTCTCTCCCTAGGGTTTTGTGTAAACTTAATTCACGTCTTATTTTGATTGTAAAGCTTATTATAACGTGTAATTGAGTTTATTTATGAATGAAATGAAGCTTTTAAAGATGATTTCTATGTTTTGTTAGTATTGTTATCATTTTGTGATTGATTCAGGGATTCCGCACCTGAATCAAACTTGTTTGATCACTATCTTTGTAGATTTGACGATCCTACGCGCATACAAAGAGCATGTAAGTCTGGAATTTATATTTCGTTTGCCTAAAATCCAGAAAAAAATAGATGTTGCATGAAAATATATATTTAGCTGACATTAGCTAACTGAGGGGTTATGTCTAGCATTTGTAATGACCAAATGTCTCAAAGCATTTCTACCATCACCATCTAAAGCAGGATGACCTGGAAACGTTCGAGGCAAGTCCTACATAAGAGAAATATATAATCGAGGAGCGGAAATAAAAGTAACCTCTGTTCTGAGCTTAAAGGGTTGATGGGAAGTAGCCCTATTAGTTCTCATTTTCCATCTGCCTCAACCTAACGCTGAAGCTGACTCAAAGCTTTGCAAAAGAAAGTTAGAAACCAGTTACCAAATCAACCACAATTATATACACTACTAAAAGCAAAAAACTTAGATTTAGCAAAACTTTAACCAACAACGTCTTACATTATGTCTGCTTAGCATCCCACCATTCGATGTCTTGTTCGAAACACTACAACACACAATTTAATAAAACCATTCTGAATCAGATTTAATCATATCCATAAGAAATTTAATAATTTTCCTTTCTCTTAATCACAAACCTCCCACGGCTGCTATCCATCAAAGAAGCAAGCCCTAAATTTTCCATAGTGAGTAAAAAATCAGACGAAAACTCCAATTTTGAATCATGCGTCTTCCCATCTTCAACCCGCTCCTGCTCTTCCTCCTCATCATCGTCATCATTCGACGTCAATTCTCAAACGCCTTAATCAAAATCATAACTATTCCAGAAACACTACAACACATAATTCAATAAAACCATTCAGATTCAGATTTAAACAAATCCATAAGAAATTTAATACTTTTCCTTTCTCTTAATCACAAACCTCCCACGGCTGCTATCCATCGAAGAAGCAAGCCCTAAATTCTCCGCAGTAAGTAACAAATCAGACGAAAACTCCCATTTTGAATCGCGCTTCTTCCCATCTTTAACCCGCTCCTCCTCCTCCTCAACATCATCATCATTCAACGTCAATTCTCAAACCCCTTAATCAAACTCACAACTATTCCAGATTCAAGTTTAGGAACATCATGTCTTCTCGATTTCCTCTCTACAATTCAATCAAAAAATTATACAAATTAGAGACTTTCCTTCAGAATCCACCGAATTTTATTCACCAATACTCGCCTATTTCTAACCCTAAGAACTCCACTTTTGAAACTCAAACAACACGATAATAATAACTGATTCACAAACCTAAAATTCAAGCTTCATAATATAATGCAATCATCTGGATAAAGAGGGCAAACATTTAGCAATTGATCAATAACATCATTATGTAGAATCCATCTTCTAGATCCAGATCCAAAACCCTTCTGAAAATGGTATGTATGAACACTTCCATCCCAGAAATTTGCATTTCATATGCTAAAAAGTAGACTTTAAAATTCAAAAAATAAACCGCAACATTCAATCGTATTTCTAATTTCATAGTTATACGGGATTAAAAGCTTTAAAAAATCCAGTATACGAAAAATAAGAAGACGAAGATATAAGTTTAGATGGAAACAATACCTTTGAAAAAGAAGAATACAGGCTTGCGGCTCTGTATTATTCTTTATAGTACTTGATGTTTCTAGATTCTATTTCTATTGAAGTATATTTTTGCTTTTATGACTCACGGGATGCAAGTTTATATGTTTGGACTTCATGTTTTGTTAGCTTTTAGCATAATACAATGATGTTTGGAATGTTATATATGTTTGCATAACCATTAGTTTTTAATGTATAAGAAGGTATCACATCAAAACTGAATTATCCTCTCATTTAGCAAAGGACTCATCTAATGTAATTCTTGATGAATTTTATGCACTAAAAAATGGAGCAGCTGCTAGCTCAGCCACTGCTGCACATCACATTTTTTTTGTATGGGTGTTTCTTATTGTCAACTTAAATATAACTATTAACCGTAAAAAAACTTTATACAGCCACAGTATTGGGCTTAGAACTAATTAAGTCTGTCTGCATCTTGTTATCATTATCATTTAAGTACTTGCTTAATGGGTCTAGTCTCACAAAACAGGTGTTCCAGATTGCTCAAATCAAAATTTTAAATTTCTAAGTTACTTCTACCATAATTACTACATGAACCAACATATACCAATTTCATAATAAATCAAGAACGTTCAAGTACCTAATAAGAAATAGTCATATTCTTTCTCCCTAAGAACCCTAGGTCTAGGATACAAACTATGACCATTTTGAACATGCCAATCAATATCATTGTACTCACAATAATCAATTTGTGGTCTACATATAGAACAGACTACAAAAAAATAAATAAATTGCAATACAGTTCCAAAAAAATGTAATAAATCAAGTTAACAACAAAAAGGGTAATAAATCAACATGTTTAGATAATACAAACAAAGCTGAAAAATAAGATCCTATTTTGATTAGGAAAAGTGTGTCCTTTGATCAGCGCAACCTTATAAAATAATTCACACAATTCCAAACCAATAAACTATTCAACATCAACAAATGGGTGTCTTCAACTCCAAAAAAACATCAAAATCCAAATCACAAAAAGGAAAACCTAAAACATACTTGTAATTGTATAAAGATTGGGTGACAAAAGCTACCTAAAATGAAAGCATGAACCTTTCAAGCTACAGATTTGGTGAAATTGAAATACAAGCTTTCAGATTTTGAACAAACATTTTAGCGAACGGTTGGTGTGCACCTATAAATTCCACTATAAAACACCAATTAACAAACTTACAAAACCCAGTTCCACACAAAAGACATTTTAGCCCCCTGGATTTGTTTTATAAATGACACTTTGTGACAATATTAAGAATTCATCAACAGAAACAATAGAAACCTTTCATATTCATTAATTACACTCAAATTAATAATTTGCCTCGATAAAACAAACAACTGAAGGAGACATAAATCACATAGAACGTCCTCAATCCCCATAATAGATAAACCCTACATCCACATAAACACATTAGCATTCATGTTTGAACATACATTTCATGATAAAAACGATGATCATCAAACCCTAATAAAATTTCATACAAACTGTAATTTACAAAACCAACATTGCACAATTATTCAAAAAATTCCAAGTGATCAATAAACCCTAAGAAAATACAAAAAATTAAAATGATTGAAAGCCATAAGAAACTACCATGAAAATTAAACATTCGTTAGCGATTCTATAAACTTTTATAGAAAACCCCAAAGCACAAACCGTAAGTTATGTATGAATAACAAATGCAATAATAGAAAACAATCAAAAGGTAGTTGTAAGTTTTTGTGAGTTCATACCTTTCGATCGGTTAATAGAAAATGGATTTTAGGGTTTGGATAAGAAGCTAGGCAGAAGAATGAAAGATTTTAGGGTTGAATGTGAGTTTATGAATGAGAAACCCAAACATTTATTAGCGGGTATATGGGTATAAAAATTGGGCCATGGGTCGGGTAAGATAACCCATACCCAGGTTAAATGGGTTGGAATGGAGAGTATCTAACGGTGCCAACCCATCCCTAGTTACTCTTTTAATATAGATATAGATAAAAAAAATAGAAAGTCATCTCAAAATATAATTAAAATGAATAATTAAGACTTCATTGTAATATATATAAGTGCATTTTTAAAAAGTGGAGAGAACTACAAAGATAGTCCATGTGGTTTATAGCTTGTAACGTAGTAAGGTATTAACTTTTTTTTATAACATGTTTAAGTACTATGGTTTAGATTTTGTTACATGTTAAGGTATTAGACCTAACTTTGATTAAAAACTAACGGAATACACCCTCGCGTGTCTCTCACGTGAGGACATTTTTGTCTCATTTCCATTCACAACTCTTTGTCAAACTTTCGATTCCATCACAAAAACTAGAAGAGTTGCAAATTAATGTGATTTTTTATATATAGAATAAGACTTCTAAAGAAAATAAACAAACAAGAAGGTAAAATTCATACTATTATTGCGAATTTTAATGTGAACTTTTGTATATAGATGAACAAATAAGACTCACGAGTCTGTGTGATTTATTCTTACTTGAAACTGTCATCAACATACATGAACATTTTGTTAACGGAAACACAAGCACCCTATAATCAAACATCCAATCGATAAAAATAAATGTTAATAATCAAACTTTACAAGAAGAATCGAATATTTACGAGATATTTTAATTTGGAAATTCAAACCTTCAGATCTGAGATGGAATCGCATTGAAGCTGAAAATCATGATCCTCGTGTTTTAGATTAAATTTTATTCTGATATCGAAAGTTGTAATGACGTCTGAAATGTCTCTACTCTGACAAAGGGGTTTGTGTGAGATTAAAGGCACCATAACCGGCAATTATTCCATACATTCGTAGTTTCTAAATTATTGATGACTCATAGTCATTGTTATTACTGTAAAATGTTATATCTTTGTGAAGTTCTCTGTGAAGTAAGAAAACAGGATGTTGAGGGGAAGAGGAGAAATTATTGAGTTGGTTTCTGTTAAGCCGAGAAATTATAAAAGTAGTGAAAGGACCAAAAGGCCCTCCCGTGAGAGACATGTGAGGGTGTATTCCGTTAGTTTTTAACTGAAGTTAGGTTTAATACTTCAACATTTTGTAAAATTTAAACCATGATACCTTAACATGTTAAAAAAAGTTAGTACCTTACTATGTTACTCGCAATAAACTATAGGGACTATCTGTGTAGTTCTCTCTAAAAAGTGTGTTGTGCGAACATCCATATCTATGATTTTTTTTAATTAGTGTAGTCATGTTGCAATTTTCAAATTGATATTGTATGACAAGATATTAGTTATATTTTCAGTAACCAAATATTTTTGATAATCTATGTCTTTAAGAAAACATACAATGGCTATTCACATCTATCTATATCTATAATAAAGCGATTGAGGTGATGACACATGTCACTTAATGAGACTATCCCCATCCTTGAATTCCCTCCAAGGCTATTAATTAATCTTTAATGGGGTATTGGATTTTAATAATTCAAACTTTCACTTATTGGCGGACAATAATCTGTACTTCAAAAATTCCCAACAACGATCCCAACTTTCAACGTATTGGCCGACAGTATATTATGTGTCAACAGCTAATCAAATAGCTGATGTGTTCACAAAACCCCTTGACTCATCAACCTTTCAGAAGTTAGCATCCATGCATGGGATGCTAAATTTGGAGTAATTTTGTAAGTGTTTTGATTTTTCTGTATGTATTTCATTTTCACTTACTTATTACTCAACTGTTCATAAACCTTTAATAACCATAAAGGGAGAAACTACTGATGTACAAAACATCAGTAAGGGGATATTTTCATAAAAGAGAAACTACTGGTGATAAAAATCATCAGAAGTTATCATGGGTGTTTTTAAAAAAATTATCATCAGTTGTTGAAAACTACTGAAGAGAAAATGGGAAACTACTGATGAACAGATTTGTTGATCAGAAGTTTTGGTCAAAAGGACAAATCAGTCTTTTCCCATTTAGAGGTTTGACCTAGGGCGGTTATAAAACTTCTAAAAACCCCTTTTTCTCATTTGTTACGTTTTAAAAACCAAAATTCCATATCTCAAACCCTCTGTAAACCTAAAGAACTGCTCTGTCAAACATCCATGGCTCTCGTGCTTAAACAAGGACACAATCAAAAAGGCTACTTCGTGAAGGACAAAGCCTGGTCCCAATACGACAAAATCATTGATTTAGTCGTAAAATCGAACTATTGCACAGCGTTCACTGCCGACCCACCAATCCACACTGAAACTCTCAATGAGTTATGGGCAACATTGTTGCTATCACTGTTGATGGCAAGGTTATTTCCCTGAAGATGACGACCAAAGGAAAGACCATGTCAATCACACCGGAGACTCTGTACATAAGACTAGGTCTAAAAGATGTTGAAGCCCCATAACACATCCCAACTGGTACTATTTAGTTAACCATGACAGAGTGTGGTTACCAACGTACTCTATCACATGCTACAATCTATAAAAAAGTTGCTTGATGCACCATACAAATTACTTTTTCATTATAAAATCATGTGTTGGAGTCCTAAAACTGGCTCTTATGATGAGATGCCCTCTGCTTTACAACAAATTTTCCATTCCATTGTGAATGAAACATCTTTCAGGGCATCATCATATTTTTTCAATGAATTGGTGTTGCATCACTAAAATGATAAAAAGAAATTTTTGCTTTACCCAAGGTTCTTAATGCATTGTATAATTAAGGAACTTGGTGAAGAGGTACTTGTGGCTGAGTCTTCATAACTAAACCCTTTAACCTCACAAGTATTCTCAAGGCACAGCAAACTAGCCAGTAGGCCAGAAGATGACCAAGGGGAACAAGAGACAGTCCCCATGGAGCCCACATTTTCCAAACCCATTTCCCCAAAGACTAAAAAGCCTAATAAGCAAAAATCCAAAACCACCAATCCTAAAAGAAAAACACCTTAGGAGGTTGAGATGCCTGAGGATGTTAATGTGCAATCTGCACTTGAGAAAGATGTAACTGAAACTTCATCTCAGTTACATTCACCATCTCCACCATCATCAAAAAAAAAGCCAAAACTTTCAGATTTCAGTTTTCAAGGAAGAAATCTAAAACTTCTGACCCTATCCCTGAAACTACTGAAACCCAAACCACTGAACCCAAAACTGCTAATGTACCTAAAACTACTAAACCTGAACACTTTCCAACACACAGTAGAGATAGCACAATTTCTCTCTAGATTGAAAGAAAATATTCCATCAGATAGTGGCATTCCCCAATCACCACATCAAACAGTGGAACAAACTTCTGATATAGCCATTAATGTGGATATTATCAATCCTAACCAAAGAGATGAGGAAAGACCAAAGTCTCTTAGCCTAATCTTTGAGATTACGCACCAAATAACGAGTATGGCGAAAAAAAAGTTTGATTCAGAGGGAAAAGAAGAGGCAAAAATTGGAACAGAAATATCATTTGATTCGTCGATCCTCAAAAAAGGAAATAAACAAAGTTCGATCGTTGAGTGACAAATGGGAAATTTATGGAAAGTTACAATACTCACCACGGAATAGTGCACCTACACGACTTCATCAATGTGTCACCATCTTAAAATAAAGTATTTTCTACGGTAGCACCATGAATAGCGCTTAGCAAAGCAGCGCCCAATACACCAAAAACTCCCATCATATGAAATGGGTTTCAATGTCCAGTTATGAAATTCAAACTCAAAGTGGATGTTCTTGCGCGAATCTCAGCAATGACTTGTTCTGATTCTACATATTGATTGTTTTGAACCAAAAGAAAACTTTTGGGCGGAATACACACATTGTGTATAATATCTTCACTCTCAATAGTTACATACAAGTCTCTAGAACGTATAAAAGCAGGATGTCTATGACGTGTGTACGTGTCGGATGAACCAAATCCTCATTGATTATAGTACCAAGTACTTCCTGGCGAGTATAATCAGATTTATAAGTAAGCATTTCTTGTAAAATATAAGCAACGCTAAACCCTAGACTCATAGAATGGCAGAGGCAAATATAGGGGAACATTGAATAAATGGTAGAGGCAAATAGAGGGGAACAAACTTCTTATATGGCCATTGGTGTGGATATTATCAATCCTAACCAAAGAGATGAGAAAGGACCAAAGTCTTTTAGCCCAATCTTTGTGAACACTCATGCGTCAATAGTGAGATTACACACCAAATTGACGCGTGGATCGATTTAAAAATCACTCGTTTTTGGCTAAATATGGAAAGTAGTGAAAATGGGCCCAAATTTACGGAAACCAAAGTGCGAATTTTTTGCCAAATCTTTTCCCTAGACCATAAAAACTAAGTATGGAAGCTGCACAATAGTGAGATTACACACCAAATTGACGCGTGGATCAATTTAAAAATCTCTCGTTTTCGGCTAAATGTGGAAGGTCGGGAAAACGTGCCCGAATTTACGGAAACCAAAGTGCGCTTTCTTTGCGGAGTCGTATCCCTAGACCATAAAAACTGAGTCTTGAAGCTGCACAATTGTGAAATTACACTCAAAATTGACACGTGGATCGACTTAAAATTCCCTCGTTTTCGGCTAAATATGGAAAGTGGTTAAAATGGGCCCGAATTTACGGAAACCAAAGTGTGAATTTTTTGCGAAGTCGTATCCCTAGACCATAAAAACTGAGTCTGGAAGATGCACAATAGTGAGATTACGTACCAAATTGACGCGTGGATCGATTTAAAAATCGCCCGTTTTCGACTAAGGGGCTGTTTGGTTGATTAAGTGCTGAATCATTAAGAGGTCTGAATGGTTAAGAGGTCTGTATCGTTAAGTGTTGAATCATTAAGTTGGACCTCTTAATGGTTAGTTTTCTTGTCCCACATTGGTATGAGAGTTTCATTAAGGTTTAGCCTAGTTAAGTGCTTAATGATTCAGTGCTTAATGGTTGAGCAACATCCCAAGTCTTAATGATTCAGCCTTAACCATTCCATTCAGAGGCTGAAACAAACGCGTTGAATGCTGAATGATTCAGCACTGAATGGTTAAGAGCCTCATTAAGAGGCTACCAAACAGCCCCTAAATATGGAAAGTGTTAAAAATGGGCCCGAATTTACGGAAACCAAAGTGCGATTTTTTTTGCCAGATCTTTTCCCTAGACCATAAAAACCAAGTCTGAAAGCTACACAATAGTGATCTTACGCACCAAATTGACGCATAGATCAATTTAAAAATCCCTCATTTTCGACTAAATATGGAAATTCGTATGGATGCTGACGTGGCATGCTTATGCTGACGTGGACACTGACATAGCATGCCTATGCTGACGTGGATGATGGCATGGCATACTATCGCTAGCATGGATGATGACGTGGACGCTGACATGGCATATTAATGCTGACATGGACGCTGACATGTCATTAGTTAAAAAAGGTTCATCAGAGGAAAAATGGCTGAAAGTTGGGATCGTTGTTGGGAATTTTTGAAGTACAGATTATTGTCGGCCAATGGCTGAAAGTTTGGTTTATGAAAATCCAATGCCCCATCTTTAATTATTAAACTTGATTAACTCTTTTTCGTTAATTTAGGAATCAGTTATACTTTCCCTTACGATTGTTAAAAGTTATAAAAAAAAGGTTCAATGAGTCCTATAGTGTTATACAAAAAATGAAAAAAATGAATTTTTAATAGGTTTTGTTCATGCAGGTAAAAAATCAATCCACAGAAACAACAACGAGATTCAAACCTATTTAAGTTGGATTTTGGATAATTACTTCCATTTTTGTCACTTTGTCATGCAACTTTACTTTGGTCAATATTTCCTTTAGATTTAAAGTTGAGGTGTTGGCTATGATGACTTTGTACATGTATTCACTGTGTTTGTGTTCAGATAATTTATTAATCATATATAGGCAAGTCACTAATCATGTTAAAATAGTATATATGTTATTTAACCTAGTATTACATCTAAGAACCAACTAACTCTCTCTCTCTCTCTCTCTCTCTCTCTCTCTATATATATATATATATATATATATATATATAGGCAAAACACTAATCATGTTAAAATAGTATATATTTGTTGTCACCTAAGCTGATCGATTGTATATCCATAATAAAGATTGAAAAAGTATGTCATTTTTTCACATATGCTCACTTTACACATCAGAATCGCCTATCATCGTCATTATTATGACATATCATTTGATACCAATTTGCTTTTTTTTTTCCAGATTCACATCATAACTTTAGACTGTCTTGAGAAAGTGATAAAGTTGTATAGAGACTTCATAAGAGGTGCGCACATAGAATTAGAATTAGGTTTTATGAGTTATCAAGTGTTAATCCTTTACAAAAAAAAATATGAAAAACGACCTATTTCTTTTATGGTACACACATTTTGTCACTTCATATTAGATTTTTTTATCTATGAAAGCTCCCGAACATTAAATTAGTAAATAATATAACGATTTAACTCAGCGTAAATATTTATAAGATAACTTAACCTAAATATTTATAAGGATGGAAAGACTAAAATTGAATAGTGAGGTCCCATTCTATAAAAATAGAACTATATAAACCCATTCATATTTCAATTTTTACACACAACTCTCCTCTCTTAACCAACTCTTCATTTTTAAATATTTTCTATTGAATTTTCAAATGGCAAACCAACGTTGAACCATTGAAGAGGAAATGGCTTTGGCCACAAGTTGGGTTAATGCGGTCGATCAATGACAGCCTCATGATTTGCAACAGTTTTGAAACATGGTTTTGAATACATTCCATCAACATGCGGGTGAAAACCATCGTAACATACATTAAATAACTGAAAAGTTTATTCTTACCCGAACAAAGTGTGTAATATTTGAGAGATTTTTAACAGTACGTTGAACGACGAGGAGGGTTTAACTAAAAATGAGGCGATTGAGGTAGCTCGTACCTAACACCATGCCTTCCACAACACTAAGTTTCTAAGGTTGTGGTTTGGAGAATTTTGAAAACTCACTTTGCAAACATTATGTGGTTTTTATTTAATTTTATAATCACATCTTTTATATATAAGAATGGTCTAATATTAATGTTATTTCTTCTTTTTAAATTCTATTCTTATTCATCTATGTTTATTTTTTATTAGTTTCAATTTTATTTTATAGTGTGGAATTTAAATACAAAAAAATGATCGATTAATGATTTAGGAGACTATATTCCATTGCTTGGATATTATTGGAAGAAGACAATGGAGCCCTGTTTTGACATGGCGCTGAGATGGCACAATGGAGAACCCTTAAGGGCTCCATTCCCTACAATATAGCCTAACAAGATTAAATTCTCACACTTCTTTTTCTCTTTGACCATTTGGGTTAGTCGGGTTTGTATGGCTTCGAATTTGGGTTTCAGGTAAAAGAGACAACCCTAAGTATAAAGGGAACCCTCCTAACGATGGCTTGAGTTTATCGGTTTCATCTTTAACACTGTTGCAATCAATTCATGATGGCACTATGGATGGAAGTATTGAATAATAAACCCGTTTATATACCGAAGAAGTATGTGGAAATGTGTTGAAAATTGGGTTCGGGTTCATCGAGTTTAATAGGAACACTGTCGTAATTGTATTGTATTTATTCCGGCTTAAAAAATAGTTGCAATTAGGAGTTACTCCAACATTGGTTAGTTATTTATGTATTTTTGTTTTGTTCGACTTTCAAACAACTACATGAAAATTGTTGGTAGAAGTTAGGACGGGTGAGATGCGCAACGACGTGTATCTTGGACAAGTTTTCCTTAAATTATAGACCGCATTTAAGAAACAATAGTTTAAAAAGAACTTCTTTATCCATTTATCCAATAGTATGTCTTCTCTCTCTAAATGCTTTGAGATCATACCAAACTAGATTATACCCCGAGAGCATCCCGGGGTTAATAAATCTATTATGACATGATAATTTTCATAAAATATGATAAATTCATAAACAAAATTCTAAATTATTAAAAGTATGTGATCGTTTACTCTCTATCGATGAAAACCAATCAATAAATATTTTCTCTAATAACAAAGCCTCACAAACATTGATGTGCACGCATCAATTTTGGATCAAAACACATAAGAACACATACGCCCTAACATAGAAAGTAAAACTGTTTTTGTTTATTACTGATTATAAAAAAGAATAGATGAAGTGAAAGCCCTAAGAACAAATAAAACAAAAGGCAAACATGTATACAACTTGAAACAAGTGGGCAAAGTCTTTGCTTGATCACCCACCATATATCTGATTTATTTGAACTGTACAGACCCGGATCAATCATTATCAGCCCCCCTCTCTTGATCCTACAGAACGCAACACAAACATCAAACAACCAAATCAATAACTCAACCACATCGATCTTTATCAAAACACAAAATAATAAACTCAGTCAAGTAATCTCACAAATTCCAACCCAACCGAATCGTATGCTATATAAAATTCAAATCTTTTGGCATCACCGAAAACGCAGATATCAGATCTAAAAAGGATAATCACAAATCTTTAAACAAAAAACCAAAACTTCATCATTATGCTCAAAACATAATATCAAACACAACAATAAACCACTCACCGTACCATCTTAAGTAACCAAAGGATAATCAGAAGCACTAAAATTAATAAATCATCGAGAAGAATATAAGATGATTCGACGAATAATATGATGCATGTCTGCGTGAGCTACAACTTTGTACAAAATGCTATTCTTTATAAACCTCTTGACTAATATGTACATAGATGTTATTCAATATACAAAATAACTAAAAAAACAAAGAAAAAGGGTATAAAGATGGACCTGAAGCCAAGCACCAAAGCACAACTAAGATCAACTATAGATTACGAGAAGACTTGGTGTATCCCCATGCCACTGATCGAACCATTCTTCTCCTGCCAACACCATCACTACTGCTTAAATCCTTTCATCATATCCTCCATCCTTCAAACATCACCCAAAATATTGTGAACCTTATAATCATTATTAGTCAACACCAAAGCCTTTTCGTCATCAACAACCATCCCCTTTAACACTCTAAACCATTAACACAAAAACCATCACTATCACCTTGTGAACCCACAACCAGCATCATCTCCGAGACCAACCGCCTCCATTATCGGATCACTCTCAAAGAGTTTGGATAATTTGCATTTAACCTCGATCAAAATTAAAACAAAAAATAAAAATAAAAATATTTACCAGTTACACACCATGCGATGCTCATCCTATTCGATCTTTATTCTTAGATATGCGATTTCATGCTATATACGTATACAGTGAAACTAACAAACTTAAATAAAGAATATGTATCTTAGCCAACAAAACAAAATCAGGAAAACCAAACGTGGTGTCTTAGATTGAATTGCAATGAGTCCATCATCTTCGAACCTGAAGCAAAATCCATTATTTAAGAATATTAAAGATACGTATCATCAAACTTGTATATTGTTTGAGATTGATTCTTAAAAAAATTGATGTTCTTGTTGATGAAACCAACTTATCATTTCTTGCTAACAAAATTAGAACACTTAATAGCGGAGATCCACAGTGGATCCTGTAACCTCATCGTCACCTGCACAATCATCCACCACCGACACCTCCTACCGTTCGTCACCTTCACCAGATCCACCCATTCCTTTGTTTCTTGTCGTGTCGAGATTACCATCACAGGGAACCGAAAACACCATCGTTACCGTGTCAACCCATGTTACCGTCGTCATCCACATCAGCTCAGACGCGCTGGCCGGTCAGAGACCAGGGTTGACGCCTTTCCTTCGGATCTTTCTCTCTCTCTCTCCTCAGCTCCAGTCTCTCTCTCTCTCTCTCTCTATCTCCCTCTAGCTTTCTCTCTTCTCTACTTCCTTAGTTTCAGTAATATGGAGATATTAGGGTTAGGTTAGGTTGGATAGGGTTTTGATGCCTCATGGTTTTAAGTTTTTTTTAACTCTTTGGTGTTACATGGCACTTGTATAATCATTCTCCCCTTGAGAGTGCCATGTAGGATGACATGTGACATTAAGTAATTTTAGGGGAAAAAAAGTTTAAAAACAAAATTGGATTTTTCTCTCTCATGTTTCCTCCCATAATTTTTAAACGTTAATATCTTTTATCTACGAGATTTTTTAAAGAAAAAAATTACACCAAATTAACGAGCGTTTTATTATCTTTTCAACGAGTACCATAGTACTATACAAAAAACGGAGGAAAAAAACGATTATTTTTGTGGGGTTTTGCTCATACAGGAAAAAAACACGTGTTCAGGTAATTCATTAATCATGTATAGGCAAGTCACTAATTATGTTCAAACCAGTAAATATAAATTCTACAGAGAATTACTATTTGCATCCCTGTGTTATAGTTGATTTAACTACTTGAATCCAAAGTTGAAAACTTTAACTACTTGCGTCCCTAAACTGAAATTAACTAACACCTTGAGTCCAAATTTCTAACTCTGTTAACTAAGTCTGTTAACTTTCAGTGAAAAGACAAAAATACCCCTTATACTAACTCTGTTATCAAAAACCTTTTCCTTCCAACTCAGATCAGATCTATATTTCTTCACAAATATTTTAATATCTTCAAAACCAAACCCTAATAATAAATCACCAAACCCCACATGAATCATCAAAACCCTTAACAATCAATCAATCAACACAAATCATCAAATGAAAGCTGATAAAAAATGGCTATTCACACTCTTCTTCACAGCCTTAATCTCCTTATTGATATTCATCACGTCTCTCTACATCTACAGCTACATCTACAGCAGAAGGGTCTGATGAGGGTCTGCTGCATATTGGGACAGAAGGGTCTGATAAGGATGACGATGACGACTAGGGTTTATGAGGATGACGACTAGGGTTTGTGGGTTTTTCGTGTTTGTGGGTGTAGATGTTGTGGAAGGGTTAGGTGGTTCGGTGGAGGGTGAAGGTTGTTTCAAGTTAGGGGGTTAGGTGGTTCAATGGAGGGTGAAGGTATAGATCTGGTTAGAGATGGTTAGGTGGAGGGTGGTGGTGCAGTGTTATGGTGAATTGGTGTAGTGTTGTGGTTAGAGGTGGAGGGTGGTGGTGCAGTTATTCGGTGGAGGGTGGTGGTTCTAATCTGCTTAGAGGTGGTTCGGTGGAGGGTGGGTGGTGGTGCAGTGTTGTGGTGGAGTGGTGGTGGAAAAGGGGGAACAAACGGTGGCTGAGTGATGGGTTAGGTGGTGTTGCAGGTGGTGACTGTGGTGGTTAGTAGGATGGAGTGGTGGTGTAGTGGTGGTGTTGCAGGGACTGGAGTGGTGGTGCAGTGGTGGTGGTGGTGACTGTGGTGGTTGGTAGGATGGAGTGGTGGTGTTGCAGGGACTGGAGTGGTGGTGATTGTGGTGGTTGGTAGGATGGAGTGGTGGTGTGGTGGTGGTATTGCAGGGTTTGGTGCAGGGGTTGAAGATGGGGGAGGTGGGAAGAAGAAGATATAAAGAAGGGTTAGTGGTGTGTGTGTGTGTGTATATCTATACTACTATATAATACATATTGAATGGGCAAAAAGGTCATTTCACCAAAACTCTTAAATTTAAGGGTTACATATAATAAGCACAACTTACAACTTCACAAGCATAAGTCATATCTGTCTTTTTTCTCTTTAGAGTATTGTTTTTTGATTGGTCAAGAAAACACCACCCGGATACCAATCCAATGGTGTTAGAACATTTACCGACCTTCAGATTAAAACCTAATCCAACGTCTCACGTCATCAGTTCCCTCTTCCCAAAAAACCTTCAAAAGTTTCAAAACTTCCCGCTCATTAGAATCTATCCCCTCTAAATAGGCTTCCAATTCACACTACCTCAATCCACCCAAAGTTACACAAAGCGTTTAATCTCAATTCCTTATCTCTTAGTTCGGTTACTTCCAAATGGCATATACCAAGCAAAAAAGCAACTCAACACCAATGCTGCTCGGAAGTCGGCGCCGGAGATGTGAAGAAGCTGCATGGTTTCTGGCTGATAACTGGCGATTTGAGTTACCCTTCGGTGATGTTTTGACACACTAGCGATCCTTGTTGCCGAAAACCACAACACGTTACCGGACGAACCCATGAAGCCCCGCCATCGGTCCACGCCGCTGGTTGTATGAGTTTATGAACTTTGTTTTGTACGGGCCTATGAACAGTCTAGGCTGTGAACCGGCAGCATTGTACCCAATAGTAACTTTTAGTTTGTCATAAGGCTAGCCACGTTGCCGGAGTGACAACCACTGGTAGTGGGAACCCTCTCTCTTTTTCCCACACGATGGTCTAGATGTTGAAGCAAAGAAAGTCATTCATATACACAAATAGTATGTGGTTTTTATGAGAACATGATTTTGTACTGTTGACAAGTTTGTCTATTCCTTTAATGTTTAAGCTTGAGTTGCATTTTGTTACCATAACTTAATATTATCCATTTTGATATATATAAACTTTTTCCATTAATTTGTTTAGTTGAGAATGAAACAATTATTTTGACAAATTAGTTGTGAACTTATTTTATTTTAACTACCTTTTATTATTTATTTATAGAAATAGAGTAATTGAGCAGTAGAATTTGTTTATGTTATTAAGTTTCTCATTTTAATAATTACATTAACCACAAGTGTATAAATAAAAAGTAATTTTCTTTTTTGAAAAGTAGTTAATTCAAAACGGCCAACCTGAAAACCAAGAGGCAACTAACAAAGGCAACATAGTTAGAAGTTAAATTTACACTGATTCTCCCAAGTCCATATGTTTGTGTGATTCAATTAAGTCTTGGAAAGAAAAGGCGTAAATACTAGGATCCCGATACCACTTACCAATATGTTGTCAAAGTATTATCGAGAAGAAGCAGTTAGTGAACAAATTCTCTATAGTGTCCTTGCCCTCACCACATAACGAACATGCATCATCTTCCAAAAATATGTTTATGTGCCTCAAAGCCACCATTGAAATATGTAATTATTGCCGGTTATCGCCGCATTGACCAAAACTTTCTGACTGTCCGCCGATACTGAGATGTATACGTGACCCAATAAAAAGTAATGAATGATAATATCTTATGTGAGTTTTTATTTCTACCTTATCATCACACTTTATTCTTTATAAACATTTAACTATTTCCTAATTAATAAAAACCTATTATCTAATTGTTAGCTTTATGATTTTTGTTTTTCCTTGTTAAATGTAACTTTCATATGTTTTATTAGTTAATAATGTTATGCTTTCTTATAATTGTCTATAAAACAAAAATCTTATTGAATTGCTCAATGAATATAATAACAATAAAATTAAACATCTAGAGAAAAGTGGAACCATGTAGTTTGAAATAATGTTAATTTTTAGAAACAAACTAATTAATAAAATGAATATATAATCTCAACTATTTATTGATGATCGCTATAAGTCTCAACTTAAAAAATTATTGCTGACGGTCCTAACTTTTAATCTATTTTCTCTTAGCATTCTCATACTAACTAAAAGTTTACTCACTTAGCTTTTGCTAATGTGAGATTATTTAAATCCAATATTCCTTATAAAAGTCACATTACTACACATATATAAACATATTGCATGTGAATCACATTGATATATATACATCACACCAATAATATGAATAACAATAAATCACAAAAGAATAGATAAACTAACAGAAATCAAGTAATGAGTCGTAAATTGCGGACGCCATCACACTGTACGGCTTTCCTACTAGCACTCTAAAATTGTCCATAACGCCTAATTCTAACAAAATTCATGATCTTAATATAAATTTTATTATTGCATACCGTAGTGTACAAACGTAAAAACAAAATAGAAGTAAAGTTTCACATTTATTTTTACTACCGAAACATGTGACGGATCTTTAAGTCTCACTTATATAATTGAGATATGCAAGGCTCATGTAATAGATAGATCGCATTGATTCTACGAAAAAAAAAAGAAAAGTAACAGAAGTATTAAACAACATATCAAGAAACGATTGACAAAAAATAGAAAACCAGTACCGGGTTGCAAAGTGTGGTCGCCGCCGCAACGCGCGGGTTCCCTGCTAGTATATATATATATATATATATATATCTTTTATTTTTTTAATAAGTAGGGGTATTTTTGTCATTTCATACAGATTTAACATACTTAGTTAACAGAGTTAGCAATTTGGACTCAACAGGTTAGTTAATTTCCATCTAGGGACGCAAGTAATTAAAGTTTTCAACTTTGGATTCAAGTAGTTAAATCGACTATAAGACAGGGACGCAAATAGTAATTCTCTCTAAATTCTATTTTCAACTAGAGGAGAATAGGTTACTAAATTCTAAATTTTATTTTATTTTTTTAATAAGTAGGGGTATTTTTGTCATTTCATACAGATTTAATAGACTTAGTTAGCGGAGTTAGCAATTTGGACTCAACAGGTTAGTTAATTTCCATCTAGGGACGCAAGTAGTTTAGTTTTCAACTTTTGATTCACGTAGTTAAATCGACTATAACACAGAGACGCAAATAGTACTTCTCTCTAAATTCTATTTTCAACCAGAGAAGAATAGGTTACTAGAGTTACACATTGTTTTAGGTTAGGTATCAATATTATTATGTTAGAGTTGTACATTTATTGTTTTAGGTTAGGTATTAATATTAGAGTTATACACTGTTTTAGGTTAGATGTTAACATTAGAATTATATATGTTTAAGGTTAGGCATTAACATTGGAGATACATTGTTAATTATTTTAGGTTAGGTGCTACCTGAAGCTTTCCTGCATGTAACTATAAAGCGCATCATCTATTTCATATGTAAAATTGATGTGTCATATTAGATTTCTTTACATCGGGACGCTCCCGGGGTAAAATCTAGTTATTCTAAGAATAGGTTACTAGAGTTATACATTGTTTTAGGTTAGGTATCAATATTAGTATGTTAGAGTTGTACATTTATTGTTTTAGGTTAGGTATTAATATTAGAGTTATACACTGTTTTAGGTTAGATGTTAACATTAAAATTATATATTGTTTAAGGTTAGGCGTTAACATTGAAGATACATTGTTAATTATTTTAGGTTAGGTGCTACCTGAAGCTTTCCTGCATGTAACTGTAAAGCGCATCAATCTATTTCATATGTAAAATTGATGTGTCATATTAGATTTCTTTACATCGGGACGCTCCCGGGGTAAAATCTAGTTATTCTAAGAATAGGTTACTAGAGTTATACATTGTTTTAGGTTAGGTATCAATATTAGTATGTTAGAGTTGTACATTTATTGTTTTATGTTAGGTATTAATATTAGAGTTATACACTGTTTTAGGTTAGATGTTAACATTAGAATTATACATTGTTTAAGGTTAGGCGTTAATATTGGAGATACATTGTTAATTATTTTAGATTAGGTGCTACCTGAAGCTTTCCTGCATGTAACTGTAAAGGGCATCAGTCTAATTCATATGTAAAATTGATGTGTCATATTAGATTTGTTTACCTCGGGACGCTCCCGGGGTAAAAGCTAGTTATTCTATATTTCTAATAAACTTCGTTTAAAAGTAAATATAAAGAGCACAATTATAAATTTAGCCTTACAAAACCGTAAGAAAGTGTGTAAATCACATCGTCTCTATCATGGAGATGAATATATATTCAAAGCTTTGGCATCATCGTTTTTTGACAAGCATGTGACTAAGTAATTTACATAAGGTAATTATGAGCAACTAATATGGACTATTTGTAATATAAGACTATAAGAGTAACTTGTGTGATCATTTTGACTTTTGTTGCGATCTGTCATGATCTAGTACTCAAAAATCAAACCCCTCCGTGTTTATGAACATTTAGGCTTTTTATGAAACATATATGTGGGATTCGACAAACTCAAGTTCTTCTACACCGATTACCATATGACATTTATCCGGTTTTAGTCTATCATTAATTAAATCATATATGGCTTGATTGAAGTTTTATCAAATGATTTTCTTCGACCTGGAAGCTTCCGTTGAGGTAACCTCCTATAAGGTTTTTGTAGGTCAACTTCTGAATTTTCTATTCTGACCGAGTAAAGTTTTTCTAAGCTAACTAAAGAGAACCACGTCGTCAAACATATGCTTAATGACATGCGTTCACCGTTCACATAAATGGCTATCAAAGTTTTAAAACTACAAAAGACAATTTAAATACTTTAAAAATGTTAGAGAAGTGTGATCAAGTCGAAATCAGCAGATTTAAATGGTAAGTAAGGGGGACGGGGCGGCATCAGAATTGGGCACGGATACCCCATTATCAGCACGGTAACACCGTCGTCACCCGTGCTGGTAGGGGTCCCATAAACCAATTTCTGGTTCTTTTTACCGTGCTGATACAAAGGAAACGGTCATATTTCTTGACCAATAATTAATTTCCAAAGTTTTTTTTCCTTTGACCGTTAATTTTTGACCGTTTTTTATATTTTACCCTATATAAAACAACACATACAAATTTACACAACCACATCTTTTAATATGGGTGGTGGTAATATGTTTTCGAATACGTATCGTCGACGACGATCTTTTTTTATCATCCCTCCCCGCAACACATCAACCGACTACACACACCCACAGACTACACACCAACCAACTACACACACACCAACAACATACCAACCAACTACACACACACTAACAACACATCAACCAACTATACACCCACCGACAACACAACCTCCCCCAATATTTTAATATTACGAGCCACAAGATCCTGGCGATTTGACCACGGAAGAATTGGTTTACGTATATGATTACGTAATGGCTCTACTACAACTAGGAGCTATACGGGTTGGAGATGTTGTAAGAGTGTCAGAGCGTGTCAATCCTCATATAGTGCGAAACCCACCGGTTACGGTACAAAACTCCCCTGTACAAAACCCCCGGACAAAGGTTATGAAACTGATCCCGGGTACGAATACGTAAATTATTCGGATGAAGAAATGTATTGCCCGACACCCGAAAGTGAGGGATATCAATACGAGTGGTTGGACGGGCATGATCGTGACGTTTCTTCGCCCGAGTCAATTGCGTATTCTTTCTTTTTTTAGCTATTTTAAGTAGTATTTTAATTAGGTTTATGTTTATGTTTAATTAATGTTTTAATTAGGTTAATTATGTTTGTATTTTGATTGTAAATTTTTAACTTTAATTTTTTTTAACGGTTACTTTCATTAAACATTAAACAACATTAAACAATAAGCAACATTAAACATTAAACCTATCGCGCAACAATCGCCATGACGCAACATGGTTGAATTTACTCCTGTGTGCATGGTAATAGTCGCGGCGCGTAGCTTGGATTGCAATGTCTTCTTGAAGATTAGGGTGCCTCTCAGTCATGGCTTCATAGAGGGCATTCAATCGGATACACTTGGTGAAGAGATCATGCCACTTACTAACGAGAGAATCCTTGTTGTGGTCATTTGTGCCGGTTATTCAATTGAATCCTCAGATACATTGCTCCAAAACGAATCTCTACGTAAACAAGCAGGATGATTTATGTTTCTCACTGCCAGGTACGCCCTCATTAACGCGATCTCCACATTTATATTAACAAGCAGGATGATGTATGTTTCTCACTACCAAGTACGCCCTCGTTAACACGATCTCCTCATTTATATTCCACGGGACCATTTTTACGATATGATTAAAGTGATAACCAGTTTTAGGGTGATTTTGGTATTAGAAGTTATGGAGTTTTTATAGGTGTAAAAACATGTAGCCGTTAGGTGTAACGTTTAGAAAATTAATTATTGTTTCAAAATTAAAAACAATGGTTACTTTTTGAATTTAAATGAAAATATTAAATGAACGAATCAGTGAGGTGCTGCTTCTAAAAAGGTGTTTCAGTGAAGTGATGTGACGATGCATGATTGGTTAAAATCAGTTTAAGTGAAACGTGAATTCTACATACGCCCCTTCCCCCCTAAGAGTTATTTAGAGCAGATGGAAAAATGTACATTTTCAATAATAACTAGTCATCAGTGTCTAATCTAGAAGAAATAATTGAACTTAGAGCTTCCATAATGGGTTGGTGGTTTAGATTTCAAAGTGTCACATCATTCCAATTACCAAATCATTTTCAAATCTCCGTCTCATTCTTATATTATTTTTCGGCCATTATACTCATTTATATTTATATTATATTGATCAACTACCATTATATCCCTAAGTTAATAATAGGTGATTCTTTGATTGACGGAATTACCCTTAGTAACATTATTAGGGTTGTAAACGAACCGAACAAACACGAACAATGTTTTGTTCGTGTTCGTTTGTTAAGAAAATAATGTGTTCACGAACTGTTCATGAACACATACCGAACAAGATTTTCTGTTTGTGTTTGTTTGTTAAGGAAATAAACGTGTTCGTGTTATTTGTGTTTGTTAATTTTAAGTACCGAATAAAAGTGAGTGTAAACAAACACAAATGAACGTTTATGAACACAAACGTTCATGAACACAAGCAAGCGTTCATGAACAGAAATGAACACAAACGTATATTAATTTTTGGATAAAACCGTATATTTCATCACAAACATCATGTAGATCACACAAAATATATTAACTCAATCATCCAAACATACTTGATATAATCTTGATAGTGGAATTACCAAAACATAATGTTCCAACATAACACAAAATAATCATATTAAACTTGAAGTACCTATTTAATTCACAAAAAAAAAAAAAAAAAAAAAAAAAAAAAAAAAAAAAAAAAACCCTCCAAGTCTTCATTTAATCCACCAAAAATAATAGTTAATCAAAATAAATGAAGTAATACTAATATCTAATACACTAATATTTACTTACTAAGTAATCTACTACTAGGAATTTTGAAGTACTTAAATTAAAAATAAAAGTTAAAGAACCTAATGTTGATATCGAACATAAACGAACAAGTTACCGAACGTTCACGAACATAAATGAACGAACGCAACATCTATTCATGTTGGTTTGTTTAGGTAAATGAACGGAATTTCTTGTTCGTGTTCGTTCATTTATTAAATGAACGAACGCACACATACAAACTTTCCACCGAACGGTTCACGAACTGTTCGCCGAACTTTTGGTTCATTTGCAGCCCTAATTATTAGAGTCTCCTCTAAGTGTATAAATAGAGAGCACATTAAAGGTTAAATGGGTTGGCAAATCATATCACTTACTAACAAAATCGTCCTTCCCTCTCTCTCATAACCGAGTTCCTCAAAAACTCCTTAGCCATCAATACGATATATACCTTAAAGGGAACCCGGACCATACTGACAAGGATGTCGTCTTTCACTAACACTATCTCTACATCTGTTGTTGGCCTCACCAATTTATCAGGTATCATTATTATTATGTTTTTCATTACTTACAATCAGAATTGATTAAAATTCTCTTTATTTAATTTATACCAACACACAAAAGAAAAAACCTTTGGGAAAATCACCAAAATAGCCCGTTGACCAAGTGGTTTACGAAAATAGCCCCCTCCCGTCTCTTTGGAGAGACGGGTCACACCTTCCAAGACCTCTCAGACGTCTCCACTCCAACCAATAATTTACTACCACATCATCACCCACCTACTCTCTCTCCTTCTCTCCTCATTAATTACCTTAGTCTCTCTCCTCTCCTCCTCTCTCTTTACGTGTCTCTGTCCTCTCTCTCCCTCCCTTTCTCTCTCCTCTCTCTCTCTCCCACATATTATATAAAGTAGCAAAAACGAAATGTAAACACTCCATTACCGTCGATTTAGTTCCGGTAATCCAACTCTCCACTCCATTACCGTCGATTTAGTTCCGGTAATCCAACTCTCCATTACACCACTAATAACTAATCACTGACGTCCCACCGTAATAATCACCGACACCAGAAGCCACCAACAAAGCGGACACGTGTTCTGATCATGTTCAATCCAACGGTCCAGACAACTCCGATGAAAAACATGCCGGCAATTTGTCAACCTTCAGATCTCATCTCCACCATCAAACTCATACAAACAAACCGCACAGCTCTCAGGTGGATCCACAAGCTCTGAATACTTCACCACTGGAAGCAGCTCGCGGATATAATAACTAGAAGACGCTCGAACTTTGACGCCAGGATGTAGTCTTCTTTTTGGTCTTACTATAGAGAGAAAGGAGAGAGAGAGGACATAGAAAGGTAGAGAGAGATGAGGAGAGGAGAGGAGAGAGAAACTAAGGTAATTAATGAGGAGAGAAGAAGAGGGAGTGGGTGGGTGATGACGTGGCGGTAAATTATTGGTTGGAGTGGGAGACGTCTTGGGAGACGTCTGAGGCGTCTTGGAAGGTGTGACCCTTCTCTGACGTGGCGGTAAATTATTGGTTGGAGTGGGAGACGTCTGAGAGGTCTTGGAAAGTGTGACCCGTCTCTTCAAAGAGACGGGAGGTGGCTATTTTCATAAACCACTTGGTCAACGGGTTATTTTGGTGATTTTCTCTTTTTTTATTCAAAAAGTACAAAAGGGCCCCAAAAATTTAGTCCAAGACTTGTCCTCTTGAACGGATCGGATGACCAATAGTTTTCCTACAATGGTGTGGTTTGGTTTTGGACGAGCCACTTGTTTTAGACTAGTCCGAACCACCACCATTATTGAATGTGACTTAGAAACTTAAACAAGACAAGTTGAAATCAACACTAACAAAAACACTTGCAAAAAATCAAACCCTTCTCATGATGACAACACCTAAAGTCCTCAATGAATATGCGATTATAGAAATTTAGAAAAGCTAAATTAGGTTAATTGGTTATGTTTCTAAGACTATATAGTATGGATCGTGAGGAGGGTTTATGAAGCTGAGGTGGCGTCATGGCTATTAGTGCAAACCACCCCACTCATTAGTTAAAATGAATACCAGGGGATTCTTCTGGAAGGCCGCGAGTGTTTTTTTGTTTGTGATTTTGTCCTTAAGTAATAGTGAAGATGGTGAAGGACGACTGAACCACACCCTTGAATAGTAGAGGAGAAACAGGGCCGGGCTCAACCTTTATGGGGGCTTGAAACAAATATTAAAATGAGGGTCCTTTTGCAAGACTAAAAAAACAGAATAAAACGTGAAGATGAAAATAATTATAGAATTAAAACTATTTGTATAATAAATACAATAAATAAAACTTACAGACTATAGAGATATTAAGTTAAAGGTCTCTCATCTTGATTACAGAGAAAAAAAACCCATATATTCAAAGTTTATTTAAAATTTGGGGGCCTTATTAGATTGGGGGCTAAAGCCCTAGCTTCGAAATACTCTCCCTTAAGCTGGCCATGAGAAAGATAGTGAATAGGGATGGCAAAAAAACCCGTGCCCGACGGGTATACCCGGAACCTGAAGCATTTGGGAAGGGTAAACCCGATACCCGACGGGTATGAGACGGGTTTGGTATTGAAAAAAAATATTTCGCAGGTATGGGACGGGCATGGTATTAGGTGATACCCGACCCGATTACCCGAAAGTAAATACCCGTCTACCCGAAACATATACCCGAAGACTTTCAAGTTTTATATATATCTTTTCTAAACTATTTTTAAGTAATGCTTCATTCTAATAGATTCATTATTTGAAAAATAAACTTTTCGTCTAAAATTTATAATCTAATAACATTATTATTTATATTTATATGCTATGAAATATAAAAATAGTTTTCAAAATTCATACTATAATATATATTTACATTTTAAATGTTTAAAGATTATTATGGTGATGATGATATATATGTTACTTATTACAATTTTATATATTCTAGATTTTTTAAAACATAACACTATAAAAGAATATATATATATATATATATACATGCAAATACCAACGGGTATACCCGATACCCGTGGGTATGCTCTATACCCGACGGGTAATACCCAACAAATACCCGATCGGTAATGGACGAGTATGGTATGAGATTTTATAACCAGACATGGGTATGGTATTAGCCAAACCCGACCCATACCCAACCCATCCCTAATAGCGAAAGGAACGTAGAGTTGGGGTGAACGATAGTGATGAAGTTTCACTAGTGAACCATACCGTTTATTCTAATAACTTATTCCGAAGATAACCGATAAGTTCTCATGTTTTCAACTATTTCTAAAAAAACAAAATTTAGAAATAACAAAAAAATGTTCTCATGCTTTCAACAACTTCTGAAAAAAATGTTAATTTTCCAACTATCAAGAATTCAAGATTAGTTTGTTGTTAAATTAAATCAGTTTTTACTATAATCGTGTGTGTTCTTTTTTTATTGTATTGTATAAGATTATGTGTTAAAAATTAACAAAAATAAACTAAAACACCATTAAATAACAAAAAAAACATAAACATAATTCATTAAATATTTAAACATTAATTAAAAACATAAAAAATAACACATAAAACTCGCGTAGGAGATGCCACGTCTGGATATGGTCAAACGTGACGCGGTAATGACCCGCATAGGTTGCATGGGTCATCTCCACGGCAATCTCCTCCCCAATGCCCGGGTGGCGGCTCATTGTGCGCTCGTAAAATGTCATCCACCAATCACACTTGACGTTTAGGTCGGCCCATTTTCTTTATAGACTCTCGATTGTGCGACCACTTGGCCTGACCTGTTGATGAAAGTCACCCAATACACGGTCCCAGAACCATGTGCCCCTGAAACCCAACCATGGGTGACGTTGGCGCTGCAAGGATGGGTCGTTTTGTGCATCTATGACGCACACAACCAAAGCAATTTCTTCGTTCTTTGTCCAACGGGTCATGCTTATGTTGTGTAGTGGGGATGTTATTGATATTGTACGTGTTGATTTGAGTTGTGTTTTCACCACCGTCATATGGTGGTTTTTATAGTAAAAAAATCCAATCGTTTTGAATGTAAAATTAATTATAATTTGACGGTTAGATTACATCTATATTAATGAAAATAAATATATTTGACCGTGTTGGATGGAGACCGTTGAAATTAACTCGTTCTGATGATTTGATGTTAAAACCGTGTGAATTTAAAAAAAAAAAAAAGTTATGTTTGTTTTTAAATTAAAAAAAAAATTAGTTGAGTTCTGCCTGCAAAAAAAATGTTTCAGTGATGATGTGACAGTGCATAATTGTTTAAAATCAATGAAGTAAATAAAAATAACTATGAGTGCCGTTTCCCATAAAAGTCTAGGCACGCAATGGTTCCTGGTCACATAAAGCGACAAGTAATAGTTAAAGTTAGAGGTCTCGTGTTGCTAATCACTTAAAGTTTACATGAAAACGTCTCTGGCATCATTATTAAGGGTTAACATATCCTATTCCTACGTTGCGTAAAATAAATAAGAAGAGTAAGAATGAAATAAAAAAACACAATTAATCATGAAATATAACATAACGAGTCACAAAATATAACAGAATGCCAAGAAATATAGCACAACGCAGAGCAAAAAAGACCCAATAAATTGTAAAAAAATGCTACAATAGCGAAAATAAAGAAAAAACACAATGTCATATAAAAGACACAATGATATAATACAAATTCTAAAACTACAAGGTAACAATTAAAAAAAAAATTGAAAACCTAAAAACTAAGATTTTGAGGTTTGATGAGAGGGTTCCAATGTTACTTAAATGATTTCAATCAGAATCTGTTTAATACCCTTCTGACGGATTCCTATTTTTTTCTTCACTGTGTTAATCTTAACCCTAGTTATTAATAAACCTAATATCAAACATCTTCACAAACTTGTTAAGAAACAAACAACTGTTACCAATCATTTTTTTTTGAAGGCAAATTTCATTCAAACACAAACAGGAACCGGGAATCTCCAAGGTGGAGAACCCGACACCCAACCGTTACATTATGTTACATCAAAATCAAAAGATTGCCAATCCTTCCAACCCATAACACCCTTTTTACTTCTACTAGTAAACCATACATAACCTATAGCTTTAATATCGGCAATCAAATTCACCACCGAACGACTATTATCTTGGAAAATCTTTTCGTTTCTAGCCTTCCAAATCCTCCAGCACGTAATAATCAACATCCCGTATATCACCATCTTTCTCTGAATCGGCCAAGATGTATCAAGTAGAATATCCTGGTTCGAAAAGAAGAAGAAAGGCGGCAACTTCATCCATCTCGAGATAGCATACCAAACATTACTCGCCAAACCACACCCAGTGAATACATGATCCACCGTCTCTTCCTGGTCATCACAAAGACTACACAAAATACTTCCACAATCAATGTTCCGCCTTTGTAACGCTTTTTTTGTTGGGAGCCTATCACGTAACATACGCCACATAAAAATGTTGCACTTAATCAGAATCCACCTACACCATTTGAAAGAAGCTTCCGTTTGAGCAAATCGATCACCATCTATCCACTTCTTTACCGCTTGAACCGCAAACTCGTTATTCGAACCATTATCCCAAAACCAAGAATCATTATCAACTCCCAACCTTTGGCCGAACAAAAGCTCACAGCAATTAAATAATTGGAGCACCTCAACAGGTTCACACGGCATCCTCTTCCATTGCCAGTTAAGATATGGGCCGCTCTCACCTTCCACCACACGGTCCCGAACTTTACAAAATTTATCCCCCTCCAACCGGAAAATATCTGGAAAAAGATTCTTTAACGGGGAGCTATCGATCCACGGGTCAATCCAGAATAAGATTTCAGCACCATTCCCAACCCGACCTCTGATGACATTCGTGCTACTACGGTTCCCAACCTTAAGCCGAAGGCCACATTTAATAATATTAGACCAAGTACCATTGAATCTAGCATTATGAGGATATGCATCCCATCTTCTTTGTGAGCCGTGAATAGCATCCACCACACGTCTCCATAAGGCGTTACTTTCATGTCTATACCTCCAAAGCCATTTAACCAAGAGTGCTTTGTTACATTCACCCAATTTTCGAATACCCAAGCCTCCATATTTTATCGGCTTCGAGACATCCTCCCAACCCACCCAATGGAGTTTTCTACCATCATTATTACCTCCCCACAGGAACTTCTTAATTAACCCTTCCAATGTATTTACTACGCCAACAGGAGCAACAAAAAGGGAAAAATAATACGAAGGAAGACTAACCAGAACTGACTTTATCAAAGTCAATCTACCTCCAATCGACAAAGTCTTGGACTTCCACCGCGTTAATCTACTCTTAACCACATTAATCACCGGCTCCCAGCTAAGAATCATATTACAACCAACCTTTATCCCAAGATAAGAAAACGGAGTCGCCCCCGTTTGACAACCCAACTCGGACGCCTTCAAACCCACCTCCTCTACGCCTTTACCCACCCCATATAAAGTCGACTTCTGGATGTTAATCTTTAAGCCTGAGCACATATGAAAAATTCGAAGAATACGTCTTAAACACACCAAATTACTATCAGACCACTCCCCCATTACCATAGCGTCGTCAGCATATAATAAATGAGAGACCACAAAGCTACCATTGTCAAACCCAACCCCCCTGAAAGCACCCACGTCGCATGCCTTCTTAATGAGACCCGAGAAAGCCTCCACACCATAATAAATAAAAACGGCGATAGTGGATCACCCTGACGAATACCCTTCTCACAATTAAATTCAAACGTTGGCGCACCATTCACCAAAACAGATGAGCGAGCCGACCTGAGAATCCCATCTATCCACATACACCACAACTCTGGGAAACCCATTTGTCTCATAACCGATATTAGAAAAGCCCAATTCACGTTATCATAGGCTTTTGCAAAATCAATTTTAAATAAAAATAACTCTGCACCCGACTTTCTTGACCAAGATAGAACTTCACTAATCAAAAGAGGGTTGTCCAGAATATACCTGCCCGCCACAAAAGCCGATTGGGTTTCGTTAATAATAGAATCCATGACCGGCTTCAACCTGTTCGCCAAGAGCTTCGATATGACTTTACTGATCACCCCAATCAGATTAATAGGACGATACTCCTCTAATCTCACCGGGTCTTTAACTTTAGGAACAAGGGTAATAAATGAAGACGAAACTCCACGGCTAAAAGTACCTGTAACTGCAAAATTCTGCACTATACTCATAAAATCCGAAGATAACAAGTCCCAATACCTTTTAATAAACCGGAAGTTGAAACCATCCGGGCCAGGCGCTTTATCACTACCACATTGAAACACAGCATCCTTAACTTCATTTTCTAGAAAAGGCCGTGAGATATCCACTACCTGCGCCGAGTTTAGAGTCTTCAAGCCATAACAACAAAGCCTCGGACGACGCGGATAATCTTCTATGAACTTTTCCTTGAAAAAACGCAGCACCCGTTTTTTTATTTCATTCGGCTCATGTATCCAAGCTCCATCGCAAGACAAACCAAACTATAGCATTAGAGACCCTCCTGTTATTTATCGAACCGTGAAAAAATCTCGAGTTCTCATCCCCCTCCCGCGCCCACTTCACTCTAGACTTTTGTTTCAAATCCTTACTTTTATAATACTCCACCTGTTTAATACGTTTTTTCGCCTCCTCCAAAACCCATATTTCTTCTTCCAAAAGATCTCTACCTTCCATGACTATCTCTAACTCCTTGACCTCCTTACTGAGGAGATCCATTTCCACCATTTCATTAGCGCAAACCTCTTTCTTCCACAGCAAGATTTTAGCTCTCAAGATACGAAATTTTTGAAGTAAAACCACATCAGGAGCCCCGGTACCATGAAAATTCTCTAACGCACCCTTAACCACCTCATCAAAGTCGTCACGATCCATCCAAGAATTAAAAAATTTAAAAGGTTTGGCGCCAAAATTATTCGTACTAACCTTCAAGAGCAACGGAAAATGATCCGACCCATCACGGTCGAGCACCCGGTAAGTGGCATTCGGCCATTTATTATAAAGCTCCCAATCTACGAAAATTCTGTCAATCCTACTCAGCTTATTGTTAGCTAAGTAAGTGAATTTCTGACCTTTTAAACCAAACTCATGTAACTCGGCTTCCTCCAAGAAATCATTAAACGCCAAAGAATCTACTGAGTCGAAATTAGAATTACGTCGTTCATCCCGTTGCCGCACACTATTGAAATCCCCAGCCACAATCCACAACCCGTCCCCACTCGACTTCAAAGATTTCAACAACTCCCACACCCTCCTTTTATCTACTATTTTTTTTAGGGCAATAAACATTAACAATCGTCAACTTGGAGCCATCGGTTTTGACATGCCCCGAAACAAGAAGAACATTCCTATCTTTAACAATTCTCTCTTTACCGAACACTTTCGGGTTCCAAATGGTGAGCAAACCCCCTGACCGACCCGTCGCATCCACACAATCAAAATCAAAACTCCCCTGGCCCCATAAGTTCCCAATATTAACCGAGTCCAACGACCCAAATTGCGTTTCTTGAATCAAAATCGCACCCACTTCATTATCCTTTTTTAGCTTTCTACACCACACCCATTTCCCCTCCTGCCCCAACCCTCTAATATTCCAAGACATAATATTCATGACTCCACCTGTTGAAAACCTTCTTCCAAGATCTCCTTATTCACTAGCATTTCAAGATCCTCAGACTCCTCAACACCAAGAACAGTGGCCAATCTCACTGTTTCATTAACTTCATTACTCGGTCCCACGTTTACCCCCAAGTTCTGATCGCTGGAGCTACCATCAACACCTTGACCAACCTCATCACTTGGAGCAACTCCAGAATTGACATCCTCTCTTTTACTAATGGCATATATGAATCTGTCAATATCGAACAAATCCTGTCCTTCTCTAGCTCTTTTTTTAGGCCTTTCCTGCCCGGTTGGAGACGGAGTTTTTTGCGCCCTCGCCTTCTTACGAAAACTTCTACACTTTTTACTCCTGTTAATCCCGATGTCATTATCAATCCCTATCGAATTATCGGCTTCCACCGGTAACACCGGTTCCTGTTGAACCACGTGATTACCATGCAAAGTGTCCACGTTCCCATCTTCTGCTACTGTGACAAACTCATTTTGTACCTGATCCGTAACAGCCCCTTCCTTCAACGACTGTTCCACATTATCACTTGAATCCACCATAACCTCCTCACGTGTGCTTTACAAGTCTGACTCGGCGTAACCCGAACAATCGTCAATACACTCCGGAACCCATTCACCCATCTCCTCTTCAACCAACACCGAATAAGTCTCATTATTCCATTTTACACTAACCATTTCATTAATTCTAGGTCCCGTCGATCGAATAACACCAACCAAGACACTAGATAAATCCACAGTTGCTTCATCACACTCCGGTAATTGAATGACTTCACCAAAGATACCCGCAATACTCCGGAACACACCTACCTCATATAGTTTTAGTGGAAGACCAAAAAGTTTTAACCATGCAATACGTTCACTTCTTATAACCTGCCCCTCCCATCTTTCTAACGAATCAAAACATACCCTCCAAATAGACGTGGCCTCAACAAATGCTTCCATGCAAACACACGAATCAAACAGTAAAACTACCCAAAGACCTCCCAAGTACCGTATACCAACTTTAGTATGACCTAACAGGTCCAACCAGATACGTAACTTTGACAACTTCTTCAAATCAGAGACCCTCCCCACAGCGCCGCACCCTTCCCATAACAAGCCCCCACCACCTGAAGATTGAACCACAACCTCCGGTACAACCTTCGGACGCTCAATATTAAGAAGAGTGTCCCTAAAAGATCGGCCATCCCCTTTAGAGATCCCCCCATTCACATCATCCTTCAATTGATCATCCTTCATATCACCCAGCCCCTGTTCATGGACCTGCTTATCGTTTCTCGACGGAACCCACTGTTTCTCCCCCTTCCTCATCACTTTCTCTCCATCCACAAAACGAGCAAGAGTAACGAAAAGCTTATAAGATCCTATCCACACATCCTTCATTCTACCTTCGAACTCAACCGGCTCCTTAACATTGACAAAAGACACAAACCCGAACCGTTTACCAAGCCTATCAAACTTACGTGCGATATATGTACCTTTGATCGTGCCAAAATTCCTAATAACAGCCACCAAGTCCGTAGATGAACAACCATTCGGAAGGTTTGAAACAAAAAACTTTGTTAAATTGTCTTCTTTCTGTGGCGGCCTCTCCCTTTGATCCGATCTTCTTCCTTTCCTAGCCGGTGCATCATACCAAGTATCAACCTTGTATCGTTCCCTATCCGCCATGTTACGTTAATCGCTGCCGCTGATCGCCTCCGATCTTTACGGAGAATTAGGGTTTTTTAACCCAATTTGTTACCAATCATTTCTAAATAATTAGTATACAATCATGTCTAAATAATTATTATATTTGTAATTCACTAGTTAAATATTGCATTCACTAAACCTAATTCCAAGCAAAAGCAACGTCAAACCAAACGCATGGATAAAGTGTCAAACTTCACATTAAGGTTGCATAATCAAACATAAGACTAAATAAAGACATATCTTTTATCCTCTTGAGGATTCATATAATCTCAACAAGTAGTTAGAATCTACACAATTAAAACGAAATAGAAAAATCAAATATGGAAAGATACATGATAAAAATTGAAAAGAAAAAAGTAAACATAAAGTGTTTTGACCAAAGAATACATCCAGATACAAATAACAATTTTGACCATGATCTCTTAGTCTAGTGGTATGGTGTCCTCTCTTACAAATGTAATGTTGTGGGTTCAAAACCTTGCAAATGCAAGGTAAGGTGGAATTAAGGTGTGATAAAATTTGCCGTTCAAAAAAAAAAAAAAAAAAAATAACAATTTTGATCTTCAGATCTTCACTCATTGTCATTACATGAGAAGCATTTGTTATTCTAGATAGAATCTTGAATTGAATGAAACATAATTTAATTTAAAGAAAAGTAAAAGAAAATGTGAAAGCTTAGGTTGAGATTTTGGTTGTTGACAACTTCCTCACTTCATGTGATCAAAGTTTGCTTAAATAGTCTCTTAATGCTAATTATATGTCTATATAATTTAAATCACATAGTTGTGATTTCAAAATACACATTGTAAATTTACTCATCATTATACATCACACACTTGTGATTTGGATCACACATCTATGTGTGTTCATAAACTCATGGGGAGTTTGTTTCACATCACAGCCTATGTGATTTGAAATCACGTAATTTTTTACACGCCAATGTAAATCATAATTAGACAACTATGTGTTTTTCTGTTTGCACGCGCCTTTGTTAATCGCTTTCTTGACATGGTGGTATAAGATTCACATTTTTTCTATTGTTTTTTTATACCATAAGCTGTAGCAAGTGATCATACAGTAATAGACTAATAGTACAATGATGAACCTAGTATTACTGGACAACATTGGTACATTTGTCAATATCTATTTGGGTTTTTTTTTTTTTTTTTGGCTTTTAGTCACTTTAAACACGTGTCAACGTACATGAGATTGTTCAACCTGATTTGTTTCAAGCTTTTAACAACAACAAATTCGAATACTCGATTATTTCCCTCAAAATTTTCTGTTGGAAACTTAAAGAAAGAAAGAAAGAAAAAACAAAACACAGATGAAACAAAATGTCACACTCTCACAACACAAATAGCGTGTGATTTTTAAGTTTTATAAATACCAACCGCCATGAAGTGGCAGGCCAGGCATAGCATACCCAACAAGTTGGTTGGGCTGATCTTTGACCCCCCTTCACACTGCATTCAATTCCTTCTCAACCACCTCTCATCAACCCTTATTCAGTTCCCATTAATTTTCGCTAATCATATAATATCCATCTCAATTTTCTATTAATATTCACCCTTCATTCTTTGCTGTCATCCACACAATTCACACATATATACACGCTACTCTGTCTCTATTCCTTCCTTCCTATTTCCATACCCCACCACCAAATCTCCTATTTCTTTCACCTCATCACCTGTAACTTATTCTTATCCCAATCTTTTTTCTATTTCCAGCAACTTGCTGTTATCAATCTATGTGCTTGTTTCTCTCTCTCTCTCTCTCTTTGCTGGCATGTGCTGGATGAACAATAGTTTTGTATGTAGTAATTAGTATTGAAGGATATAAACTTAAATTGTGACTACTGATTATCTCAATTTCTTGTCTTTATTTTGATGGGAAATCTTTAAAGCTATGATTTTATTTTTTCCCTCAGTTTGTGATATTTAATATTATCTTAAATTTGAGTAATTTAGTGTTTGATCATGAGGATTTTGTTAATCTTTTGTCTTACTTTAAACTGTGGGCTTTTCTTCTTGTTGTTGCTACCTCAAACATGTTTATCAAGTGTTAGAAAGATCGGAAAGGTGGACCCTGGTTTCAAAGGGTCACAAATGCAATACATTGACAACAACGGGCTGTTTCTTGTATCCAACAGCTCGAATTTCGGGTTCGGGTTCAATACCAATAAGGATATTACTTCATTCACTGTTGTGATCATTCACATGGTGAGTTTAAGGGTTATTTGGTCTGCAAACCGAGGTGTTCCGATTGGTATTTCGGATAACTTTGTGTTTGATGTTGATGGGAATGCTTATATTGAAAAGAATGGAAGAATTGTTTGGTCGAGTAACACGGGTAAGAAAGGGGTTTCGGCGATGCGATTGCTTGATTCGGGTAACTTGGTTTTGGTTGGAAGTGATGGGGGTGTTGTGTGGCAGAGTTTTGATCATCCTACAGATACTCTAATGGCGAATCAAGAGTTTAGAACAGGGATGAAGTTGGTAAGTGATTCGAGAAACAATTTGACATTCGAGTTGGAAATTAAGGCTGGAGATTTGGTATTATCAGCAGGGTATAGAAGCCCGCAGCCGTATTGGGCTATGGGGAAGGACAAGAGGAAGATTATTAATAAGGAAGGTGGGAATCTTGAAACCGCGAACATTGAAGGGAATTCGTGGCGGTTCTTTGATCAAACTAAAGTGTTGTTAGGGCAATTCGTGTTTGCAGATGGTTCTAATGCCAATGCGACATGGGCTGCAGTCTTAGAAGATGATGGTTTTGTTAGGTTTTACAATCTCCCTGGAAAAATCAAGGGAGATTTTGCAATTCCTGGTGATTCGTGTAGTACGCCTCAGTCTTGTTCGCCTTATTTCGTTTGCCACGATGGAAACACGTGTCAATGCCCGTCCGGTCTTAATGTGATAAACTGCAAGCCGAGTCCTGTATCTTGTGGAGGATCTAATGATCCGAAGAGTCTTATCAGTGCAGGTGAGAGTTTGACATATTCGGCTCTCGGGTTTGTGCAGCCCTCTTCGAAAACAAGCTTAGAAGGGTGCAAATCTTCGTGTTTGGGTAACTGTTCTTGCTTGGTTATGTTCTTTGATAACCAATCTAAGAATTGTTATATGTTTGATCAGATTGGGAGCTTCGGCGATGCTAAAGGTGGTGTGAGTTTCGAATCATACGTTAAGGTGTCGACTACTACACATGGGAAAAAGAAACAGTCGACTGTAGTGGTGATTGCAATAGTTATAGCCACAGTGTTGGTGATTATCAGCCTTGTGTTTATAGCGATTCGTTTGTACAAGAGGAAGAAGATGAACAATGAACTGGTTGAAAATGGAGATCAAACATCAGAAGAGGATAATTTCTTGGAGAATTTATCGGGGATGCCGATTCGTTTTACTTACTTAGATCTCCAACGGGCGACTGATAACTTCAGTAAGAAGCTTGGGCAAGGAGGGTTCGGGTCAGTTTATGAAGGGGTGTCAAAAGATGGGACAAAGCTGGCGGTCAAGCAGTTAGAAGGGATCGGTCAAGGCAAGAAAGAGTTTCGAGCCGAGGTGAGCATCATAGGTGGGATTCACCACCACCATTTGGTTCGGCTGAAAGGATTTTGTGCGGAAGGGTTGCATCGGCTCCTTGTTTACGAGTACATGGCTAATGGCTCGTTGGACCGGTGGATTTTCAAGAAGAACAAAACAGAGTTCTTACTTGACTGGGACACGCGATATAACATTGCAGTTGGTACTGCAAAAGGACTCGCGTATCTACATGAAGACTGTGACGTAAAGATCGTTCATTGCGATATAAAACCAGAAAACGTACTACTTGATGATAACTTCCGAGCCAAAGTGTCGGATTTTGGTTTGGCTAAGCTGATGACAAGAGAACAAAGCCATGTGTTCACAACTATGAGAGGTACAAGAGGGTATTTAGCACCCGAGTGGATCACAAGCTACGCGATATCCGAAAAAAGTGATGTATACAGCTTTGGGATGGTGCTTCTCGAAATCATTGGGGGCCGGAAAAAACTATGACTCCTCGATGATTTCTGAGAAATCCCATTTCCCATCTTACGCCTTTAAGATGATGGAAGAAGGAAATATAGAAGAAATCATCGACGCGCAAATGAAAATCGATGAACAAGATGAACGAGTGAGTGTGGCTATAAAAGTGGCTCTATGGTGTATACAGGATGATATGAACCTAAGGCCTCCTATGACCAAAGTGGTTCAAATGCTTGAAGGTTTAAGCCCCGTGCCTGTACCACCCATGGCCTCTCAGACCGGTTCACGGCTCTATTCAGGCCTGTTCAAGTCGGTTAGCGAAGAAGGAACGTCATCAGGACCGTCTGATTGTAACAGCGATGCCTATTTATCCGCAGTTCGGCTATCAGGGCCAAGATAGTATATGTATGTATGTATGTATGTATATATATATGAGGTACGTGTTCGTGAAATTTTGTTGTAATACCTTATATATATGTATGAATAAGGTTTGATGAGTTTTGTGAGTTAATAAAAGTAGTATCAAAGTAATTTCCGAATCTATGACAGTAAACATAACTTGTATGTTATTATTTTGAATAGTTTGTCAATATTATAACATTAAGATTAGTTAATAATTGTATATTTCAGTTATAATTTATAAAATGAACCAAATATTGCAGTGTTAAGAAATTTTCTATTACAAACAGGTAAGAAATAAAACTGCGATACAATATGATTGAATCCAGCAAATTCAAACCTACCTACCCACTCCTTAAACAATGTTTTGTAAGCTGAAAACATGACATGATATCCCTACTTTGGAGGGGCATGGCAATGATGGGGAAAACTTGGCCTTCCCGGTGGAGGGAGTTCGAACTTGAGCTGGCCCGGGTTTCATACGGCCGTTACTCCAGCGGGCGACAGTAAAACTAAGCTCGTGTGGAGGCGGTACGGTTTACGTGTGGAAGCCATTAACAGCCCACACTACCACTAGCGTGGACCCGGTTCAAACAACATTGACTTGAGAGTGGAGGGTCAGGGCCTGCCTAAGCGAGTATGACAACTCAGTTAAAAAGAAAGTCATCTTTCAAAAAAATTATTATTATTATTATTATTATTATTATTATTATTTAAAGTTTTTATACAACATGAATTGGTTTGTGTGTTTAATTATTTTTCGCTTGTTATTAGAGTATAATGACGACGAATTCAGTGTTCCTAGTAGTTCAAGCGTGATCATTAAGAGGCTTCCACCTGAACCTAAACAAGACTATTTGTTGTGGGTAGAGGTGAGTGAGAGATTTATCCAATAATATTTTACCACGTCAACGCTTACGTGGCATTGGGTAGCGGCCGGCGAGTGCTCGCGTGAGGGTGTTATGTGTAACACCCCAACCGATGGCGGAAACATCGGGATGTCACGTATTGATGATTGTTCAGTAGCTCATGGTAAATAATAAGTTTCAATATATGATTTAAATAAATTACATACAATTGTTCTAAGAAATTGTACATCAAGATAAAAAAAATACTAGCTACGCATCTTCAAGCATTAACTCTAATCTTCGAGCAAGCTATAACCTGAAACATGTTAAGTTTGAAAATATTTTGGGTCAACAAAAGTTGGTGAGAAATACATAGGTTTTGATAATTGAATAAAAACTTGTACAATTCAAGTGTCATGGCAAGTCTAGTCCATATGTGAAAACAAAACAATCGGGTAAATCGAGTGCATAATCAAACCTTGTGACTAGAATATTGTGGTCCATCCTATACGCTCATGGTTCACTTGATTATGTTATAAATTCGATAACAATCACCCACGCTACCTATGTAGGAGGTACACGTATCCGGGTGGGATTGTCAGTCCAATAGATCTATCATTGTATACCGTCGGCTGATCAATGTTAATGATTATGCTAGAATATTGTGCTTACCCTAGTAATGTTTGTGATTGAATTGTAAATTGAATGTTGTAACATGTTTCACCCCCAAAAGAAATAGTGAATGGAAAAGGGGCTATGTAAACTCACCTTAGGTGCATAATGAGTTTGTGCGTTTTATTGAGCGTGCAAACACTTAGTAATAATGCCTTGGAAAACTCGGAACTAGCTAGAGGAGATAATGATGGATGAAAACTTTAGTATATGGGAGATGGGATAATAATGTTTTTTTTATTGAATGGTATAAAGAGTTGAATGGTAGGCTATAGTATTTATAGTGTATAATTTGGAGTTGTAATTAGGGACTACTTTGACTAGGCTAGAATTTAGGAACAACTTTGACTTGACTAGAAGACCATATTTACTAACACTTTGACTTGACTAGGAGACCATATTTACTAACACTTTGACTTGACTTGACTTGACTAGGAGACTACGTTTGACTTTTCAGGTTTGACTAAGGGACCTTGAAAGGGTTTAAGTTTAATTGGTTTTAATTAACATCACAAAACACCAAATGGTGTAGTGGTTTGTGTGGTGTGGTTAAGGTTTAGCTCGCCAGGGACTCGGGTTCGAATCCTGGCACAGGCAAACATTTTTTTTAACGTTTTTAAATCAGAATTTAATACAATTCAATTTAATATTGATTATACGTCATTATTTAAACAAAAAAATTAACAAAATGGATGGTAAAGATACTGTAAACATGAATCGGATGAATAAACGAGGGAGTTCTATATATAATTTGTGTGATGTTACAGTCTCCCCTACTTTTAGGAACTTCGTCCCGAAGTTATTAAAAACACAGGGTTGAGGGTGATTGGAACAACCGTGGTTTGAAAAATTTGGGGTTAAGGCACGACATGAATTTTGTAGGTAATAGAAATAACTGTTTCGAATAATTTAGATAAGAGGATTGATATGTGTGAGTTTTAAGTGTTGGATTGGGCTTGTCTGAAATAGCAAGGAGAATAAGAATCTAGTAAGAACACTAAACTTAAGTTTTAGGGATCCTAAAAGAAATGCATGAATTGATTGACTATAAAAAGACTAAATGAACTACTAGGTAACTAGGGTTTATAATTGGTTATCTATCGTAACCTTGATAGAATTTCACACCACCTTAACGTACTTGTAAATTCATGATAACGTTCCGGACCGCAATCACCAATTTACCTTACATTAGGGTTTTGTGTCCTTCTATGACTCTAACACACATGTAAGTAATGCAAAAATAATCCTGTGGTTGAACCTCTGTGTTAATGAGTCCAACTGTTGAGCAGGAAAAAGACTCCTACCAGTTAGTGAGTAGGAACCTCTACTGATTGTTGAGCAGGTTCGATAGCCTCTACCAGTCGTTGAGCAGGTTGTAGGGCCTCTACCGACTGTTGAAAAGGCATGATGACCTCTACCAATAGTTGAGTAGGTTATTTGGTACTCTACTAACTGCTAAGCAAGTACTTCATCCTCTATCAGTTGTTTGATTAAGTGTACCAATTATTACACACATAAATTGCAAATTGATAATATGCACATGTAAGCAATCAAGTATCAAGTATAGCATACGAGTTGTAATAGAGTTGCCCTAGACAAGGTTAATGACTCTAGGTGTGTCTATAGCAAATAGTTTATATTCCATAACTTCTAGTATCAAATGTTCAAATATGGTAGATAATCGAATCCTCATGTATAACTAAGGATTAAGTTTGATGCAACACACAATCAAGTTTCAATAGTTTGGTTATCATGGGTAACTAGCTCATGTTTGAGAAGGTGAAGGATATGAATTTAGTTCTTGGGGGAATGATGAAAAATCTCGAAACAGAATCAAGGTTGCGAGAGATAGTGAATGTGAAGATGGTTGATAAGGAGTTTATTTTATAGTAAGGAGATTATGTAGCAGTGTAACTTGTGGGGTTTGGATTAAAGATTATAATCAAGTGTATAAGAAAACATGATTGTGGTATATGCCAAATATTGTAAAAATTTGAACAAGTTGAAAATGAGTGAGTGTCGATGGAGAATCCAGAGACTAGATATTATTCCTATGGATTAAAAAAAATTATTTTCAAAATTGGTTTTGTACATAAAGCAAAAGTTCTTAAATAGTACAAGCTAAGTAGGCTTTGATTAAAATATTCCCGTTAGTTGGAGATTTCAAACATGACATTAGGTTTTGAAGATCAAGGTTCTATTAGTGATTTTTAATAGTTTAAAGCATTATATAGAAAATCGTTTGTTACGTCAATAAATAAACAATTGAATTTAAGTTCGAGGACATCTTTTGACAAAAAAATATGTACTTTGTAAAGTTACTAGGTAATGAAAATACAACAAGATTTAGAAATCTTTAGTTTGTGCTAAGGTATGAGGTTATAGTTTTTAAAAATAAGTAACATGTGGAGAAATGAAATAATATGATTTGGGTAGGGTGTTGAATATTTAAAAAGTGGCTAAGATTGTAAGGTGAAGTGTGATTGTGAAATCCATAGATGGTTATGAAATGAGATTGATTTAAGCTGTAAAATTTTGAGATTTTAGAGCTTAGTTTAAGGAAAGTGAGTGTAATCATTTATTCATTAATTAAAACGAATAAACGAAAACGTTGACTTATCAAAACTTCTAGATTCTAATAACATAATGAAGACATGTTTTAGCCTATAAGTGAACACTCATCCCGAGAATTCCCAGGTAGGCATCCGGGTCCCTCGTCTGATTGGGATTTATGCGCAATGCCAGTCCTAGACAGAAAACTCAGAATATAGGCGTTCACCCTTCCAGATTGCACGTGTTCGTTATTAAAATTTAGAACTTCGACGAGATCTTCAAGGTGGTTCAGGCTAAACCTGAGGATTTGTCCTACTAGTCTAAGAGTAGATCTTGTGATGGAGAGCACTCTTCTTGTAGGGACTAATGTAAGGATAAGAAGTAGGATAGAGAATAGAAACAAGTAAGGTTGCAAGTAAAAGGAGCAAGTACTGGTTAAATCCTATGGTTATAGACTAGATTATTTTTTTCTAATAACCTAATTCCCTATAACCATGGCTCTGATACCAATCTGTAACACCCCAACTGATGGCGGAAACATCGGGATGTCACATATTGATGATTGTTCAGTAGCTCATGGTAAATAATAAGTTTCAATATATGATTTAAATAAATTACATACAATTGTTCTAAGAATTTGTACATCAAGATAAAAAAATACTAGCTACGCATCTTCAAGCATTAACTCTAATCTTCGAGCAAGCTATAACCTGAAACATGTTAAGTTTGAAAATATTTTGGGTCAACAAAAGTTGGTGAGAATTACATAGGTTTTGATAATTGAATAAAAACTTGTACAATTCGAGTGTCATGGCAAGTCTAGTCCATATGTGAAAACAAAACAATCGGGTAAATCGAGTGCATAATCAAACCTTGTGACTAGAATATTGTGGTCCATCCCATACGCTCATGGTTCACTCGATTATGTTATAAATTCGATAACAATCACCCACGCGACCTATGTAGGAGGTACACGTATCCGGGTGGTATTGTCAATCCAATAGATCTATCATTGTATACCGTCGGCTGATCAATGTTAATGATTATGCTAGAATATTGTGCTTACCCTAGTAATGTTTAAGACATAATGCAACATAGAATAACACATAGACACTTGTGATTGAATTGTAAATTGAATGTTGTAACATGTTTCACCTCAAAAGAAATAGTGAATGGAAAAGGGGATATGTAAACTCACCTTAGGTGCATAATGAGTTCGTGCGTTTTATTGAGCGTGCAAACACTTAGTAATAATGCCTTGGAAAACTCGGAACTAGCTAGAGAAGATAATGATGGATGAAAACTTTAGTATATGGGAGATGGGATAATAATGTTTTTTTTTTATTGAATGGTATAAAGAGTTGAATGGTAGGCTATAGTATTTATAGTGTATAATTTGGAGTTGTAATTAGGGACTACTTTGACTAGGCTAGAATTTAGGAACAACTTTGACTTGACTAGAAGACCATATTTACTAACACTTTGACTTGACTAGGAGACCATATTTACTAACACTTTGACTTGACTTGACTGGGAGACTACGTTTGACTTTTCAGGTTTGACTAAGGGACCTTGAAAGGGTTTAAGTTTAATTGGTTTTAATTAACATCACAAAACACCAAATGGTGTAGTGGTTTGTGTGGTGTGGTGTGGTGTGGTTAAGGTTTAGCCCGCCAGGGACTCGGGTTCGAATCCTGGAACAGGCAAACATTTTTTTAACGTTTTTAAATCAGAATTTAATACAATCCAATTTAATATTGATTATACGTCATTATTTAAACAAAAAAATTTAACAAAATGGATTGTAAAGATACTGTAAACATGAATCGGATGAATAAATGAGGGAGTTATATATATATATATATATATATATATATAAAGAAAATTTGTGTGATGTTACATTATGAGTAACGGTTAGCGGGTTTTTTTTTACCAAATATATTTAATTATTTACCACATTTAAAAAAAACATTAAACTAAAATAAAATAAAAATTACACTAAAATAAAAACATAAACATTACACTAAAAAAAAAGAAAATTACACTAGAATAAAAAAAAAATTACACTAGACAAAAAAAAAAAATATTACACTAGACAAAACCACATGATCATAAAAAAAACCTAGCCAAGTAGGTGATTTCCCGAACTCAACATTTGCCACGCCGAAAGGTGGTTAAATGGGTGGCCAACCTTGTCACGGTACTCCACGTGGGTAAACGCGAGGAGCACGTCTTCTTTCTCTCCCGGGAGATCTCTCCTCAACTTCCTGTACGCGAGTTCGAAGTTTTTACACTTCGATTTTAAGTCCCCGAATTTGTGGGAGATGGAGTCGTTGGTACGGTTTGTACCCCCCACAAGGAGACCAAACTCGTGTAGCACCCGGTGCCAGTGCTGGCCGCGTGAGTTCGGCGTACCACCGACGGTTGCACCACCTTCACCGTGCACCTGTTGGTAGGCGAGCACGAGTGCTAGTTCTTCTTCTTCGGTCCAAGGAGCCATGGTTGAAGGTTGAAGGTTGAGAAATAATTTGAAAGTTAGTTGAAGAAGAAGAAGAAGATGAGGGTTAAATATATAGGGGAGGTGGGTGAAAAAATTTAATAAAAGTAATTAAATTTTGAATTTAAATTTTGAATTTAATTCTTGTTCAGCCACTAACGCACGCGAGCTGGCTAACGTCTAGTCGCTCGCGTCAGTCATCGCGTCGGTCTGTTGTCACTAGCATCGCGGCAGGCTGCTCGCGGGCCACAACGGTCAGTCCAAGTTATAATGTTATATTCCTTTTTATTGTATTTAAAAGTTATATGAGATATAATTTTTCATTGGAGAGGTCGAAGAGGTATTAGGGTTTGTAGAGGTTGAAGAGTGAAGACACACGAATTGTCGTTTGAGATTCACAATTGCAGTAAAACCATTGTTCGATGAAGTTTTGGGTACTAAGGTTTTTGAAGGAAATGATGAAGAAAGAGATGTTTCAAACCTTTGGAGTGTGGAAGATGATTAAAATAAGTTATTAAAAGTTTTACCCTGAAATAACTAAAAAAAAGGCCAAAATGGCACCAAAGTGAAACCACAAGATTCCAGTGATAAAAAACACTTTTATGTTTAAAGTGACATTTTGGGCCAAACCTTAAGGGCCAAAATTACTGTTTACTCCAAACGTAAATACCAAATGCACATGTACAATTCCATAGTTTAAAAATCTCACATATACGGTATGTTTGCCAAAACTAGCTGGAGGCTGGTGGCTGGAAACTAGTAGCTGGTAGTTGTTGCTTGTTAAATATATTTTGGTGTTTCTTAGAGTAGCTGAAGTTTTTAATAAAATGACCAAAATGGGCATTAACTAAAAACTTGTATATATGCTTTTTTATGATAGAATAAGTATTTGTGTTATTTACTCATTAAAAGCTTGTTAGTAGGAGTTTTTTCTTAAACGCTAGTACTAGTAGCTTTTCAATATAGAGCTTTTTTTCTTAACCTAAAAGCTTGAATGTGACACCCGGCATGTTCGGCTTTAACATTTTAGTAAAACATAAGTCTACCTTAGCGAGAAACATTTATAAACATACTTAACTAGGTTAGTTGAGTCGGGTTATGATAGGATTGTCCAGGGTTCAATGATCTGGAGGATCATTGGGAGTCATTTTGGGAATACACTAGTATCGGGTCCCGTTGTTGGTGAAATTACATGAATTGAATCAAGTAGGACAGGTAGATTATTAACACACGTGTAACATAACATGAGAATATGTGCTACAAGGTGTGAACATGATTATACGTGCCTATATGTGCTTAACATGTGTTAGAATTGCATGATCATACGTTAGAATGTGTTTAAATACGTTAAAACGACAAAACTGGAAAAATTGGAAAACACAAGTCCTGGTTCGACCCATGGCGTGGGGGCGAACCTGGATATGAGCCTTGGTTTGACCCTTGGATGAGGGGCGAACCTGGAACAACCCCACAAAACACATTCATTCGACATTGTAAAGGGGCGAAGGTGGCACATTCGACCCCATGCAAGGGGCGAATGTGGAGTTATAGAAATACCACACTTTGTCATTTTTCACCATTTCACAAACCCTAGCCATCTCTAAGCACTCTCAAACGATTTTAATCACTAAGGAAGGAGTTTTTGCTCTTGTTTTTTCATAATCTAACCTACAAACAACACCTAATCGAGAATCCAAGGTGTGTTCTTAATCCTAAATCCTTTTTAAAGCATTTTAATTCGTTTTCATCTAATCCTAAATGTCCAGATCTGTTCTAAGGATGTTTTTATCAATAAAAACCTTTTAAACATATTTCTAAACCTAAACCTTATCATTAAACATAGGTTTTCATATCAATAAACATATGTTAATTATGTGTTATGTGATATTATGTGTTGTTTAATTATTTGCTGCTGTACTGATGCTAGAAACATGATCTAGGGCTGCTATTGATGTTAGTTTAAGATTGTTTAAGGTTACAATTAGATGGTTGATGATATCATGTCTAATTTGGGGATTTTAATAAATCTAGGGCTTGTTACATGCTAGTATTATCAATAGAACTATTGGGGGTTTTCATATACATGATAAACTGAGCATTTTAAGATGATTATGGATTTATTTCAGAAAGTTTCCAAATTGGGTAAAGATTTCATGCATGATGTGACACTTCCATAATTTTTGCCATTTTGGGAAAGGGCTAAAACAAACAGGTTTTGGGGCAAAATTGGTGGGGTTTTGTGGGGATATGTTATTCATACTTAACTGCTGTGATTGATGATGTTTCGTGATGTTTTCGGATGTTTTTGAAACGTTTTGGAGAAAAACATTCTGCCAGGGTCGAACCTGGGCACCTTGGACCAGTCGTGGGGTCAAAGGTGGAATCCCAGGGTCGAACTTGGACAAAGTTGGTCGAATCTGTTTCCAAGGGGTCGAATGTGGCTTTAAATGGGTCGAACGTATCTCAAAAGGGCCGAACGTGGTAAAAAGGGGCGAAGGTGGAAACTGAAACTCCTGGTTTGACCCTATGGAATCAAAAATGAGATTTTGATGCAAACTAAGTGTTTTATGCTTGAACCTTGTGTGTAATCTATGTATACTTGATTAGTTAGGGCAGTGAGTCACCAACGGGATGTCGGGACGGTTTAGTGTTTCGGTTGAACATTCAAAACACGTTTTAAAACATACTTGGTCACGATCTGGACAATCGGGGACTAGATAACCTTATGGTTATTAGTCAGAACACTTATGTGAACATTTTGATAGATCTCCGGTAATGGGATTATCAAGGGCTTGGCTTTCTTATATTACTGAAGAACGCAACCTAAGGTGAGTTCACGGCCCCACTTTTACTGCTTTTACTTTTGGGGGAGAAAACATGCTCTAAACATATTTTAGTAACATATGTCATACTATGATTTAACTTTGCGTTGCTATACGATCTTTGAAAGTCCCGGGGGAAACCATGAATGTGCGAGGTTGCACAACGGGGGAAATGTGGATAGATCTATTGGGTTTGACAGACCCCACTTGACGGCTTGGAGGGCCGGGCGGGTGCATATTGTCTCGAAATGGTACCATTGGTAACATTGCTAAACACTCGGGCCCGAACATTGGTAACAGTCTGGTAATGGTTTTCCAATCGTAGTAGTAACAAAAACATATGCCTAGCTAGCGTTCTTGGTAACATTGATAAAATATGGACATGGTAGCACTTTGGTAACACTGTGGTAATATTTGGCAACATTTTGGTAACATATTGAACAAACCTGTGAACTCACCAGCATTATATATGTTGACGTCTTTTTGGCATGTTTTCTCAGATCACTAAGATAGCACTGATTGGACTAGGCGCACGGGTCTACATTGGCGTCTAGGCTTAGTTGCACGTTTTGAAATAAGTGTCTTGAATACTTTGGAACACAGTTTTGTAGCTGATTAAATTCTTTAAATGCTTCCGCTATGGTTGTCACTTTATGGAAACTATGTTTTCGAGTTTACGTATTTCATATAGTGTTGTTTATTGTGACCGTTGACTTGGACTAAGCAGTTAATGTCGGAAAATATCGGTTATCGGTCGAGGACCGATATTTGATATATCGGTTTTCGCGGTGAGATATCGGTGGGATATCGGTAATTTTTATATCATGCAAAATCCATATATATATATAGAGGTTTAACACTAACAATTAAATATAATCTCCTACAATTAACAAATTGACCTCTTGCAACATGCAAAACAATAACAATTGTAGCAAGTAGGAACTTATTAAGACTTTAAACACTAATATTCAACACTGACAATTAACAATTAAGACTTAAAACACTAACAACATCAATAAGAAGCAAGACAAATAGAAGAACTAATAAGAAAGATACCGATATCGGGAATATCGGTGATATATCGGTCAAATATCGGTAAGATATCGGTCAAATATCGGTCAATATCACCGATAATATCGGTAGAAAATATCGGTCAAAATATCGGTATCAATATATCGGTTGAGGACCGATAACCGATATATCGGACCGATATAGCGGATATATCGGTGATATTAACTGCTTAGGACTTGGATCCTGGTTTGTCATGCGCCTCGCGGTAAAACTCCGAAACGAAAATTTGAGGGTGTGACATTGAAGCTCTTTCAACCAAAAAAGGCTTTTTATTGAGCAGAAGTTTTTTTTTTTAAAAAACTTAAAGATTAAAACTTATAAAAGTCCATAAAAGGTCCTTGCTAAATCTTCTATCTATATAATAAATGAATACATCTCGGGTCGAATGGAGATCTTAGAGAGGGCCTCTAGGATCCAGATTTGTATATGGAGCTCCATCTACTTACCTATAAAAGCCTTTTTTTCCTTCATTCTACATCAATCTTCATTCTTCCTTTAGAAGTCTTCAACTTTCATTCTCCATTCTTCCATCCAATTAATTTCAAGGTAATATTGCATTATTATTTTCTCAATCTTCAATTTTTCTTTTGATTTTCATCTTGGTTTCAAAGATTCTACTCCTTAATATTCTGATCATAAGGATCAAAAAGAAACAACCAATGTTCTTTATTTTGTTTTCAAAACTGTGTATCTGTCGTTATACTTACAATGGGCCCGAATAAAACAATCTTCAGTTTATATTCATAAACTTCAAACAATCAAACAATCTTCAGTTTTTTTTATATAGATAGATTCTTGGTATGTTCATTCTTAAAGATTTCGTTATTCATTCTTATAGATAGATATTATCGATTCCTGGTATATTAATTATTGAAAACATTTCTGATTTCGATTCATGGTGTATGCAGATATCATCGATTGTAGTATAATTGTTTTTGTCTTCATTCTTATTCAATCCGTGATTCATGGTGTTGAATATTTAAAAAGTGGCTAAGATTGTAAGGTGAAGTGTGATTGTGAAATCCATAGATGGTTATGAAATGAGATTGATTTAAGCTGTAAAATTTTGAGATTTTAGAGCTTAGTTTAAGGAAAGTGAGTGTAATCATTTATTCATTAATTAAAACGAATAAACGAAAACGTTGACTTATCAAAACTTCTAGATTCTAATAACATAATGAAGACATGTTTTAGCCTATAAGTGAACACTCATCCCGAGAATTCCCAGGTAGGCATCCGGGTCCCTCGTCTGATTGGGATTTATGCGCAATGCCAGTCCTAGACAGAAAACTCAGAATATAGGCGTTCACCCTTCCAGATTGCACGTGTTCGTTATTAAAATTTAGAACTTCGACGAGATCTTCAAGGTGGTTCAGGCTAAACCTGAGGATTTGTCCTACTAGTCTAAGAGTAGATCTTGTGATGGAGAGCACTCTTCTTGTAGGGACTAATGTAAGGATAAGAAGTAGGATAGAGAATAGAAACAAGTAAGGTTGCAAGTAAAAGGAGCAAGCTACTAGTACTAGCGTTTAAGAAAAAAAGCTCTATATTGAAAAGCTACTAGTACTAGCGTTTAAGAAAAATAATCTAGTCTATAACCATAGGATTATAGAATAAGTATTTGTGTTATTTACTCATTAAAAGCTTGTTAGTAGGAGTTTTTTCTTAAACGCTAGTACTAGTAGCTTTTCAATATAGAGCTTTTTTTTCTTAACCTAAAAGCTTGAATGTGACACCCGGCATGTTCGGCTTTAACATTTTAGTAAAACATAAGTCTACCTTAGCGAGAAACATTTATAAACATACTTAACTAGGTTAGTTGAGTCGGGTTATGATAGGATTGTCCAGGGTTCAATGATCTGGAGGATCATTGGGAGTCATTTTGGGAATACACTAGTATCGGGTCCCGTTGTTGGTGAAATTACATGAATTGAATCAAGTAGGACAGGTAGATTATTAACACACGTGTAACATAACATGAGAATATGTGCTACAAGGTGTGAACATGATTATACGTGCCTATATGTGCTTAACATGTGTTAGAATTGCATGATCATACGTTAGAATGTGTTTAAATACGTTTAAAACGACAAAACTGGAAAAATTGGAAAACACAAGTCCTGGTTCGACCCATGGCGTGGGGGCGAACCTGGATATGAGCCTTGGTTTGACCCTTGGATGAGGGGCGAACCTGGAACAACCCACAAAACACATTCATTCGACATTGTAAAGGGGCGAAGGTGGCACATTCGACCCCATGCAAGGGGCGAATGTGGAGTTATAGAAATACCACACTTTGTCATTTTTCACCATTTCACAAACCCTAGCCATCTCTAAGCACTCTCAAACGATTTTAATCACTAAGGAAGGAGTTTTTGCTCTTGTTTTTTCATAATCTAACCTACAAACAACACCTAATCGAGAATCCAAGGTGTGTTCTTAATCCTAAATCCTTTTTAAAGCATTTTAATTCGTTTTCATCTAATCCTAAATGTCCAGATCTGTTCTAAGGATGTTTTTATCAATAAAAACCTTTTAAACATATTTCTAAACCTAAACCTTATCATTAAACATAGGTTTTCATATCAATAAACATATGTTAATTATGTGTTATGTGATATTATGTGTTGTTTAATTATTTGCTGCTGTACTGATGCTAGAAACATGATCTAGGGCTGCTATTGATGTTAGTTTAAGATTGTTTAAGGTTACAATTAGATGGTTGATGATATCATGTCTAATTTGGGGATTTTAATAAATCTAGGGCTTGTTACATGCTAGTATTATCAATAGAACTATTGGGGGTTTTCATATACATGATAAACTGAGCATTTTAAGATGATTATGGATTTATTTCAGAAAGTTTCCAAATTGGGTAAAGATTTCATGCATGATGTGACACTTCCATAATTTTTGCCATTTTGGGAAAGGGCTAAAACAAACAGGTTTTGGGGCAAAATTGGTGGGGTTTTGTGGGGATATGTTATTCATACTTAACTGCTGTGATTGATGATGTTTCGTGATGTTTTCGGATGTTTTTGAAACGTTTTGGAGAAAAACATTCTGCCAGGGTCGAACCTGGGCACCTTGGACCAGTCGTGGGGTCAAAGGTGGAATCCCAGGGTCGAACTTGGACAAAGTTGGTCGAATCTGTTTCCAAGGGGTCGAATGTGGCTTTAAATGGGTCGAACGTATCTCAAAAGGGCCGAACGTGGTAAAAAGGGGCGAAGGTGGAAACTGAAACTCCTGGTTTGACCCTATGGAATCAAAAATGAGATTTTGATGCAAACTAAGTGTTTTATGCTTGAACCTTGTGTGTAATCTATGTATACTTGATTAGTTAGGGCAGTGAGTCACCAACGGGATGTCGGGACGGTTTAGTGTTTCGGTTTGAACATTCAAAACACGTTTTAAAACATACTTGGTCACGATCTGGACAATCGGGGACTAGATAACCTTATGGTTATTAGTCAGAACACTTATGTGAACATTTTGATAGATCTCCGGTAATGGGATTATCAAGGGCTTGGCTTTCTTATATTACTGAAGAACGCAACCTAAGGTGAGTTCACGGCCCCACTTTTACTGCTTTTACTTTTGGGGGAGAAAACATGCTCTAAACATATTTTAGTAACATATGTCATACTATGATTTAACTTTGCGTTGCTATACGATCTTTGAAAGTCCCGGGGGAAACCATGAATGTGCGAGGTTGCACAACGGGGGAAATGTGGATAGATCTATTGGGTTTGACAGACCCCACTTGACGGCTTGGAGGGCCGGGCGGGTGCATATTGTCTCGAAATGGTACCATTGGTAACATTGCTAAACACTCGGGCCGAACATTGGTAACAGTCTGGTAATGGTTTTCCAATCGTAGTAGTAACAAAAACATATGCCTAGCTAGCGTTCTTGGTAACATTGATAAAATATGGACATGGTAGCACTTTGGTAACACTGTGGTAATATTTGGCAACATTTTGGTAACATATTGAACAAACCTGTGAACTCACCAGCATTATATATGTTGACGTCTTTTTGGCATGTTTTCTCAGATCACTAAGATAGCACTGATTGGACTAGGCGCACGGGTCTACATTGGCGTCTAGGCTTAGTTGCACGTTTTGAAATAAGTGTCTTGAATACTTTGGAACACAGTTTTGTAGCTGATTAAATTCTTTAAATGCTTCCGCTATGGTTGTCACTTTATGGAAACTATGTTTTCGAGTTTACGTATTTCATATAGTGTTGTTTATTGTGACCGTTGACTTGGACTAAGCAGTTAATGTCGGAAAATATCGGTTATCGGTCGAGGACCGATATTTGATATATCGGTTTTCGCGGTGAGATATCGGTGGGATATCGGTAATTTTATATCATGCAAAATCCATATATATATATAGAGGTTTAACACTAACAATTAAATATAATCTCCTACAATTAACAAATTGACCTCTTGCAACATGCAAAACAATAACAATTGTAGCAAGTAGGAACTTATTAAGACTTTAAACACTAATATTCAACACTGACAATTAACAATTAAGACTTAAAACACTAACAACATCAATAAGAAGCAAGACAAATAGAAGAACTAATAAGAAAGATACCGATATCGGGAATATCGGTGATATATCGGTCAAATATCGGTAAGATATCGGTCAAATATCGGTCAATATCACCGATAATATCGGTAGAAAATATCGGTCAAAATATCGGTATCAATATATCGGTTGAGGACCGATAACCGATATATCGGACCGATATAGCGGATATATCGGTGATATTAACTGCTTAGGACTTGGATCCTGGTTTGTCATGCGCCTCACGGTAAAACTCCGAAACGAAAATTTGAGGGTGTGACATTGAAGCTCTTTCAACCAAAAAAGGCTTTTTATTGAGCAGAAGTTTTTTTTTTAAAAAACTTAAAGATTAAAACTTATAAAAGTCCATAAAAGGTCCTTGCTAAATCTTCTATCTATATAATAAATGAATACATCTCGGGTCGAATGGAGATCTTAGAGAGGGCCTCTAGGATCCAGATTTGTATATGGAGCTCCATCTACTTACCTATAAAAGCCTTTTTTTCCTTCATTCTACATCAATCTTCATTCTTCCTTTAGAAGTCTTCAACTTTCATTCTCCATTCTTCCATCCAATTAATTTCAAGGTAATATTGCATTATTATTTTCTCAATCTTCAATTTTTCTTTTGATTTTCATCTTGGTTTCAAAGATTCTACTCCTTAATATTCTGATCATAAGGATCAAAAAGAAACAACCAATGTTCTTTATTTTGTTTTCAAAACTGTGTATCTGTCGTTATACTTACAATGGGCCCGAATAAAACAATCTTCAGTTTATATTCATAAACTTCAAACAATCAAACAATCTTCAGTTTTTTTTATATAGATAGATTCTTGGTATGTTCATTCTTAAAGATTTCGTTATTCATTCTTATAGATAGATATTATCGATTCCTGGTATATTAATTATTGAAAACATTTCTGATTTCGATTCATGGTGTATGCAGATATCATCGATTGTAGTATAATTGTTTTTGTCTTCATTCTTATTCAATCCGTGATTCATTCTTATATGTAGATATCATCGATTATGGTAAGTTTGTTTTTGTCTTCAAGATTTTTTTTAATAATATACGTTTCTCTATCTATTATACCATAGGATTTGATCTGAACACGCAAAGGCTATTATGTCTTATCATAATGGTTCTAAGTTCTTCAAGTTATTGCATGAATCCGAAGGTATTGCCATTGGCGAATATTGTGTATTTAAGTGGTGTTCAAATCAGCGCAGGCTCTTTGTTACTAAGATTGCACAACAAGAAATCATTGATTTTCAAGTTTGATATAGCCTTCGTCAATGTTTTTAATTTAAGTTATTTTAATTTTTGTATTTCGATTTTATGTTTAATGTTATTGAAATACTTCGATGTTTTTTGAAATTTTGATTAATGTCATTAATTTTTTTTTTGACCAAGTTTATTGTCATTAATTCAGAATTAATGTTATTTATTTACAATAATAAGTGTTGACTGATGTTAATTTTATTTAGAGGGTGTTTGGGATTGAGTTTCAAAACAACTTATTGACTTATTGGCTTTTCCAAAATGCCAGTAAGTCAATAAGCTGTTTGTGTAACCCAAAAGCACTTTCTGTTTTGACTTTTGGCTTTTGGCTTTTAAGGGTGGAAAAGCTGTTTTTGAAAAGTTAGAAATCCTAGCTTTTGGCTTTTGGCTTTTGGCTTTTGACTTTTGGAAAAAAATTACAAATATACCACCCATACAACCAATATTCACAATAAGTTAAGCGAAACACTTAAAAAAACAACAATTTATTAACTTTTTGACGTTTCTCATCCCAAAAGCTAATCCAAACACTTTTTTTAAAACTCATTTTCAAAAAGTCATAAGCCAATAAACACTTTTGACCAAAAGCACTTTTGCATCTCCAAACTCAATCCCAAACACCCTCTTAATCTAAAATTTGAATATTAATCATTTTTATTTATTTAGATTAATTTATATGTTTACCGGACTTAATGACATTTATTCTTTTAACAATTTATCGAATTTAGATTAGCATCATCATAATTGTTATTTAATGTTATTTTGACTAAATACATAATGTTCAGTCAAAAATGTTTATTTTTCCTACTAAATTAAAACTTGAAAGTCAACATATTGATTGTTCCTACAAAATTAAAAATTTAATGTCAATTTACAATAATTTTATTTAAATATAGAAAAAATTGACATTAAATAACGTCATTGATTATTATGATAAGTAAATATTTACATTAATGACTATGTTGACCACAATAATGACATTTATTATTTTCTTTACCAAATTTATATTAACATTATGATGATTGTTATAATAATTTTGCAAGGACGATTGCTGTTGAAATCTCATAATGAGATATATACCCATAAAACATAACTCAATAATCAAAATACCATCTTAACGACTTTGTTTGGCAAAAAAATTAAAAATAACGAAATGTGTGTTGTTTTTCCCGAGATTTACCTATTCATTGTGATAAATGTTAACCATAGATATGTGATAAATGATAATTACTACATAACAAACTTTAAATACGAAAAAGAATGATATAAACTTATATCATTTTATAATAATTAGAAAAAGAAACATATGTATTTACATAATTATGTCTTTATTGTGCTACTAATATAAAATGCTACATGTATCCAAAGACGAATGATGATACTTGTATCTTTAAATTTAGCTATAATTCCGAGATATAATTACTGACCATTCCGAAATTTAGCTATACATTGCGAAATGTGTGTTATGTTCTATAAATTAAGCTATAATTACGAGATACAATTGTTGACCATTTAGCTATGCAAATACTGAAAAAAAAATCGCTTCCTTAAATTTATCTATACATTTTGAAAATTGTTGACCATTTAGCATAGATTTAGCTATTCATTTGGAAAATTGTTATATTATAATATAGGTAGATTATATCTCTATTTTTAATCATTTAGATAAGATTTAGCTATTCATTGCCAAAATTGTTAACCACTTACCATAAATTTAAGCTGATATCATGCTTTCTATTATTATAATTATCTATTTAATTGCATGGTATCTCATTACTCAAACTTGCAATACACACCATTAACATAAGGTGCAACAATTCGCAAAATGTAGGATAAACCTTAGAAAATTTTATATGATTTTGTTATTTGTTTATTATTTTTTTTATAATATTTTAACTTTTATTTCATTCCTAATTTTAGTCTTAACTTTTTGATTACACGAAGAGAACAATGGCCGCTGCACAAGCATAAGAGTTTACCATGGTTAACCAAATTGATGTCAAAATGATGTTGCTATGAAGCTAAAGATCATTCGGCTGTGGCGGCAAGCTGATCGTCGCGATCCTAAAGATGTTTACTCAATTGAGATGATACTCATTAACGAGAATGTAATTCCAAAATCCGTATTTTGTTTTACATTTATTTTTTAGTATATTAGTTTATTAGCACCACACGTTTATATAGGTAGATATCTATATACATATTCCAAAAATATACAATTATTCTTTTACTCATCGATACAAATATTACAGGGTGACAAAATTCAGGCGAATGTGTTGAAGCGTTTGTTTTTCAGATTCGAGAGGTTTTTGTTGGAAAATGCTTGTCTTGTCATAAGAAATCCAGGAATTGGAATAAACCCATCAAAGTACAAGTATTCGGCAAATCCCAACAAATTGTGCTTGAATATGAACACTCAGGTTACTGTTTCCGTGGATTTTCAAGGTCCGCCATTTGGGTTCTCTTTTGTCCCCTACCAAAGAATTCTGGACAATGAGGTTTCAGAAAATGTGACAATAGGTCTGTATCATTACTAGATCATTTTTTTATTATAAACAACATATATTTGTTTTTAATTTATGTCACCAATAATGTTGGTTTATATTTTCATATAGATATTATAGGACATGCTGTGAGGTTCTTCAACAATGACGATAAAGATAAGAATGTGACCACAGATAAAAAGAGGTTGACAATGGAAATGCAGGATAACGAGTATGAATTGTTTTTTATTATATTTATTATTACATAATTAATAATTTTATAATTGAATTCGATGTATCACTAAAATATTTTTTTTTCTTTTTGAAGGGGTTTGAACATTTATATAACTTTGTGGGATACGTATGCAACCGATATGTCTAAATATGTTGCTACGCATCAAAATGAGAAGCAAATTATTATAATTCTTCAGTTTGGTCACTTGAAATTTTATAATGCTTGTTACAATTTATTAAATATCTGTACTTTTAATACTTTAATTGTTTTACCTAATACTTTGAATTCTAATTTTAGTAATTGTTTTTTATGCAGGTAAACCCTATGTTTCTAATTCTTTTGGAGATCGTGTTAGTCGATTGTTTATTAATGATAATAATATTGAAGATATTAACATGTACAACAAAAGGTAAAGTTAGTTATTTTTTACAACTATTACAGTAGTTAATACATATAACTATTTTTTATGAACCAGGTTGGGTAAGAAAATGGCGAATAATCCTTCATTGGTTCATCGACCATATTTCTGTTCGGATGAAGAAGATTTTCTTCACAACACCCCTGTTAGTAAAATTGGTGATATTTGGGAAATATAAGAGGTATGTGTAATCTTATAGGAATGAAAAATTCTATAATAATTTTTATTTTTTTCTTTGACGTTATATATTTTTACCAACAGTATAGTTACATTGTAAAATGTTAAAGCCAATAAATGCTTAATTTAAAGTTGTTTTTTTTTGCCGACAACTAATATTTAACTTTTAAAATTACCTGTTATAATTACCTAAAACAAGCATTCGTGGTACATGATTACAATTAACTATTATCTTTTTGTTATTTTAAAATAAAATAAACATAATAAGATTTAAATTTTTATCCGTGAATTCTAATTTTTTTATACAGGAGCAGCCTGTGGTGTTGTTGGGTACTATTAAAGATCTAAATGTGGTATAGAGTACATAATCCGCGAAGTTGGCAAAGGAAGTGGCTAATTTGAAGAAGAAAAGGTTTTCCAGTGTGTAAATGGTAATTGTAATGCCAAACAAGTCGTCCCTACACCAAGGACACATTTCTTTTAAATATTTTTAATTTTTTTAAAAACGTATTTGCTTAGTATAATACATATAACTTTATGATTTACATGTTTGTTTTTCCAGATTTGAAATTCAGGTTCGTGTCCAAGATGTGAACGGTGCTGTTTCACTTACATTGTTTCATTGTGACGCTTCAAAACTTATTGACAAAAGTGCAAATGAATTGCTTGAAGAGAATATGGTATTTTTCTATTTTTTTTAAAAAAGAACGCAAATTTATTTATTAGTATTTTTAAATATAATTTTTGTACTCATATTAATTATTTATGGTTCTCCTTTTAAATATGTGACACCCGGCAAACTCAGGTTAGTAACATTGACTAAACTAGTAAGTCTACCTTAGCGAATCATGCATATTACGTACTTAACTGGGTCAGTCGAGTCGTTACGATGATTCTGGGAATCATCGGGAGTCGTTACGATGATCCGCGGGATCATCGGGAGTCGGTCCATAACCATGTGTACAAGGATTGGTGATTCGTGGAATCGTCGGGTTTAACGTACACACGCAAGTCTCGAGTCCCGGGAATTAGTGAACGGATGTAAACGTGTTAGTTATCGTGCATTATGTGTTTATAATCATTATGTGACTTGTCGGTATGTGAATACGTGTTTATATGTGTTAAAATAGTGTTTAACGCGCCAAAAACCCGTTCTGGAACCATACAGGCGATTAGGAGCCTGGAGAGCTCCTAATCGCCACCTGTATAGGCGAGTAGAGGAAGCGTGATGGCGATTAGGGCTCTAATCGCTAGTATATAGGCGATTAGAAGCCCTACTCGCCTGAACTGCTCTCCTACTCGCCTAATCTGATGTGCACGAGTCAAGACACCTATAAATACAACCCTTGACTCCCCAAACACCATTTGTGCAACCCTAGCTGATCTTAAGCCTCCCACACCTTGAAACACCTCTGGAACTTGTTTTGCTTCAAAACTCACCATTTCCAAGCTTATACACCTTTCTTTGATAAAATCCAAGTGTGTTCTTCATCCTAAACCTTTGTAACGTTATTGTTTTGGTTCCCCAAAAGTCTAGACCTTATTTTGATAAGAATGAGTCTTTAAAAACCTTGGAGATGAGTTCTAAAACAAGTCTACACTATAATACTTGCTATATGTGAAGTATTGATGCATATGATGATTTTTAGTGATTATAACATGAATGTTTCAATGAATTTGATGTACTTCTGATGTGTAAGAGTTGTTAGGATGATTATCTATGAGTTTAAGCTATTGTTATAGTGTTTAGATGAAAGTATGCATTTTGACCCATTTGGGTGATTCTTGAAGAATTAGGATGTAATGATATGATTCATTGCTTGTTTATGGTTAGAAATCATGCTAGAATGATGCTATAACATAGGGATGATGAATTGCAAGTTGTAGGAGGTGTGATCTGATCTTTACTACTTAAGGAAAGATTTCATAGTTAATGAAACCTAGTATTTTGCCATTTTTGGAAATAATCGCATCGAGCCCGTTAGAGCGGAGATAAATTGGGGGGGGGGGGGGGTTTGCTTGGAATGGGTTGGCTAATAGTTTAGTTTTGATATTGGGTGTTTTTACATGTTTCGGATCTGATTTGGAGGGTTTAACGCGCAAAAACGCATGACAGCAGTGCTTGGGGCGAATAGGGCTCTACTCGCCTGATGTATCAGGCGATTACAGCCTATTCGCCTGATACATCAGGCGAATAGCACCCTACTCGCCAGTTTGACCTCCCTATTCACTAGTTGACTTTTCCTAATCGCATGTAAGTTTCCTAATCGCGTGTACTGCTGTCGTAAACGTATTTTGACATCCCGGAACATGATTTGACACCTAGGAACATGATAGGAACCCAGGGATACACCCAATGGCTTAGTAACACGTGTTCGGACCCGTTTATGCGTTAATTGAACATTATGCTAGACTAGGTGAACTCTTGCTCGTATTAAGTGTTTAATTGCATATGTTGCATGATGTCTTGTATTTGTCTAACACGTGAGATGTCGGGTCACCAATGGGATGTCGAGTCTTGTTTGGTACGGTCGGTTTAACAGTCAAATGTGTTTTCAAACGTTTATGGTTATGGTCTGGACATTCGGGGACTAGTTAACCTGCGGGTTATTAGTCCGGGTACTTATACACATCTTATGATAGGTCGCCGCTATTTGGGACTATTATAGCATAATTACTTAACTGTTTTCAAGTAACGCAATCTAAGGTGAGTTTCACAGCCCTACTTTTACTGTTTTGCTTTCAGGGGAGAAACATGCTACGTACGAACTTATTAAAGGTCATGTTATACTATGGGCACTTTATGTTACTATACGACTTTTATGGAAAGTCCCAGGGGGAAACCATGAATGTGCGGGGATGCACAACGAGGGAAATGTGGATAGATCTATTGGGCCTCACAAACTCCACTCGACGGCGGGGATGCCGGGCGGGTGCATATTGTCTCTAACTCTCGGGTTATCGAGGCATCGGTAACCCAGTCAATCTGGGCTGGATTCATCTTTTGGTACATGTTTAGTAATGGGTTCCCAACCGTAGTAGTAAAAACACTTAACGTCTAGCTAACGTTCTTATGACATAGTATTAACGGGAATGATCTTTGTGAACTTGTAACACCACTTTTATAAAAGAAAACCTGTGAACTCACCAGCATTATATGTTGACATTTTTGGCATGTTTTCTCAAGTCGCTAAGGTAGCAGTCTATGGGCTAGGCGCACGAAGTCATGCACAGCATCTAATATTTTGAAGCATATTAAACAATGTTTTGTAAACAATGATATGTCTTTTGGTTGTAAACAAGAAATGCTTCCGCTGCTAGTTTACGGCTCAAAGCATGATATTTTGGATTTAAAAATATATATGAATGCATGTTTGTTGTATGTTTATTGTGATCGTTGACTGAGATCCTGGTGTGTCACGCGCCTCGCGGTAAAACTCCGCATGTGGAATTTGAGAGTGTGACAGATTGGTATCAGAGCCAGGTTATAGTGAACTAGGACTGCATGTAGAGTCTAGTCTATAACTGAGTCGCACACACTAGACGGTCACAGATAGTCGAGTCTTAACATGTGAGTAACAATATGACTTGTCGGGGGTGTCGGTGTCATCATCTTCTACGCTACATCATCTGTTTACTCTTTATCATTCTATCTCTTGACCCATCCTTACCATGATTCGACGGCGAACGATATACTATTGAACTTTCTCGACGGCGGTGTACATTGGGGCAGCTTCGGCATACTCCCGAGATCTGTCCGGGGATTCGAACACTCCCTTCTATGCCCTAATGGACACGCTCGTTCTCATGCATACTATGTTATACTTATACTTATAATAATACCATGATTGGGCGCTAGTGTTCGATGACTTGAACTTCAAACTTAAAGCACGCCTGGAGGACCATGTAGAACAGTTTATCATGTTGGGTGCACACGAGATTATAAACTGTGATGCATGGGAGCCCTAGTGGACTTTGTGTTCGAACGGATGGACCCAAACTGGGCTCGGTCTAGTTCCTTAAAATTCCTAATGGGTTGTACCACGGGCAAGCCTAAATCTTTTGTTTCATGTTGTGACAGAAGATGTCGGGAGCTCGTGGTCGCAGAGGCGACCGTGCTGGCGGTCGTGCTGGCGGCTGTGGTGGCGGCGGTGGCCGTGGAAACATTAATATGACCCAAGCGGAGTTGGACAACCTGATGCAGCAGCACGTGAACATTGCCTTGGCTGCATTCCAAGCCGCTCATAATGCTATGGGTGGTACGTCAATTCCCACCTATTCCACCTTGTTCTAGGGTACTGTACCTTTTCTTGATTTTCACCTGTGTGCCTGTTCCAGGTGGAGCTGTCAACCCCCTTCCACCCCAGTGCTCTTACAAGAAGTTTATGGATTTCAAGCCCCACAATTTTAGTGGAACTGAAGGGGCAGTGGGACTGCTCCGCTGGCTAGAGAAGATTGAGTCGGTTTTCTCGATGTGCAGTTGCCCGGAAGGCGACCGGGTGAAATATGCTTCTGCGACCCTGGAGGGTCAAGCTCTGACTTGGTGGAACTCTACCACCCAGACCATGGGAATTGGGGAAGCTCATGCTATGCCCTGGACAGAGTTCGTTCAGCTTCTGAAAAACAAGTACTGCCCGAGGGATGAGATCTAGAAGCTTGAGCATGAGGTCTGGAATCATAAGATGGTGGGGTCTGAGATTGAAGCTTACACTGCTAGGCACAATGAGTTGGCGGTGTTGTGCCCTGATTTGCACACACCAGAATACCGGAGGATTGAACACTATGTTGCTGGGTTGGTGCCGGAGGTTGCGGGGTTGGTAGCTGCGGGGAATCTTACTGTTTATTCTGAGGTGGTTCGGTCGGCTCACAGGCTGACCAATATGAAGGTTACTGAAGGAGTCTTGCCTCCCCGAGGCGCTGCTGTGAAGGCTCCCGAGAGCAACAAACGAAAGTGGGAAGGAGTGGGTAAAGGCTCGAGTTCAGCTCAGCCTCAGCAGGTGAAGAGGTCTGATGTTGGGGGACCGTCGACTGAGCAGAAACCGGGGGGTTATATCGGGAAATTGCCAAAATGTGACCGGTGTGGGTTTCACCACAACGGTTGTTGTGAGGACAGGAAACGCTTCCACCGGTGCCATAAGCTTGGGCACCAGGCAAAGGATTGCAGGGTTAATCTTCAGGGTAACCGGAACCCACCTGCTACACCTACTCCGGCTCCTCAGGTTGCTGCTCCCCAGGGAAACCAGGGTAAATAGGGGTGCTATAATTGTGGTGAGCTTGGTCACTACAAGCGTGAATGCCCCAAGTTGAAGCAGGGCGAGGCTGGGAAGAACGGGTTGGGTAATGGAAATAGCGGGGGCGGAGGCAGGAATGCTCGCGCCTTTGTGATTGGTTCAAGCGGGGCTCGACAGGATCCTGACACTGTTACCGGTACGTTTCTTCTTGATAATCGCTATGCTACGGTTTTATTCGATTCCGGTGTCGATAAGAGTTTTATATCTCTCGGGTTTAGTTAATTGCTTGATAGGGTACCTACACCTTTAGAGGCTAAGTACTTGATAGAATTGGCTGATGGTAAGAAAGTCGAAGCGACGCACGTCTTTAGGGAGTGTCGCCTTGAATTGTCGGGTTATTCTTTTCCTATTGACCTTATGCCGGTGACCTTGGGTAGTTTTGATGTTGTCGTGGGTATGGATTGGTTGTCTTTGTATCATGCTGAGATCGTTTGTTTTGATAAAGTCGTTTGACTTCCTCTCCCTGATGGAGAAATTCTGTTGGTGCATGGTGAGAAGAGCGGGGTCCCTTTTAGTATCATCTCGTGTATGAAAGCCTATAAGTATCTTCGGAAGGGGTATTCTGCCATTCTGGCACTTGTTTCGGTTTCGTCAGAGGAAGAGAAGAAGATTGAAGATATTCCTGTCGTCCGTGATTTTCCCGATGTATTTCCTGAAGATTTACCTGGTCTTTCGCCTTATCGTCAGGTCGAATTCAGTATTGAGCTTGCTCCAGGTGCGGCCCCTATTGCCCGAGCCCCATATCGTCTTGCACCTCCCGAGATGCAGGAGTTGTCTAACCAGTTGCAGGAGCTGTTAGAGAAGGGTTTCATCCGACCTAGTTCGTCCCCGTGGGGAGCCCCTATTCTGTTTGTCAAGAAGAAGGACGGAAGCCTGCGAATGTGTATCGACTACCGTGAATTGAACAAGGTTACCATCAAGATTCGTTATCCTCTTCCTCGCATCAATGATTTATTCGATCAACTCCAGGGTTCTAGTTTCTATTCGAAGATTGATTTGAGATCGGGGTACCATCAGTTGAGGGTCCAAGAAGCTGACATTCCGAAAACCGCCTTTCGAACTCGCTATGGCCATTTCGAATTTTTGGTCATGCCTTTTGGTCTCACCAATGCGCCCGCCATTTTTATGGATTTGATGAACCGTGTTTGTAAGCCCTATCTTGATAAATTTGTGATTGTCTTCATTGATGATATTCTAGTCTATTCCAAGAACGAAGTGGACCACCAGGAACACTTGCGTCTTGTTTTGGAACTCATGAGGCGGGAACAGTTGTACGCCAAGTTTTCTAAGTGTAGCTTCTAGTTGCGTGAAGTCCAGTTCCTTGGTCATGTAGTTAATGAAAAAGGAATTCATGTTGACCCAGCTAAGATAGAAGCCATCAAGGACTGGGAAGCACCAAAGACGCCATCTGAGGTGCGGCAATTCCTGGGTCTTGCAGGTTATTATCGTCGTTTTATTGAGGGATTTTCGAAGATCGCTCAACCCCTCACCTCGCTTACCCAGAAGGACAAGAAGTTCGACTGGGGTGATTCGCAAGAGTCGGCCTTTCATATACTAAAGGCTAAACTCTGTTCTGCTCCTATCTTGTCCTTGCCTGAAGGCATGGACGATTTTGTGGTTTACTGTGACTCTTCTATCCGGGTTCTCGGTTGTGTGTTAATGCAGCGCGAGAAGGTCATTGCCTATGCTTCTCGTCAGCTCAAGGTTCATGAGAAAAACTACACCACACATGATCTGGAATTGGGTGCAGTAGTCTTTGCTTTAAAGATATGGAGGCATTACTTGTACGGTACCAAGTGCACTATTTACACCAATCACAAGTGCCTCCAGCATATCTTTGATCAGAAGGTGTTGAATATAAGACAGCGTCGCTGGGTCGAGCTTCTTAATGATTACGAGTGCGCTATTAAATACCATCCTGGCAAGGCGAATGTGGTCGCAGACACCTTGAGCAGGAAGGAAACCGCTAAACCTCGTCGTGTTCGAGCTCTTCAGCTCACTATCCATTCCGGCTTACCCGACCGAATCCGTTCGGCACAGCAAGAAGCTTTGAAGGAGGAAAACCTTAAAGCTGAAACCATGCATGGTGCTGATAGTCACCATGAGCTCAGGTCCGATGGCCTACATTATTTCGCTGAACGTATTTGGGTCCCTTTATTTGGGGGCTTGCGGGAGCTCGTTCTCGATGAAGCTCACAAGTCCCGGTACTCCATTCACCCTGGCTCCGATAAGATGTATCAAGATTTAAAGATACTTTATTGGTGGCCGAACATGAAGGCGGATGTAGCTTCATACGTGAGCAAGTGCTTGACATGTACCAAGGTTAAGGTTGAATATCAAAAGCCGTCCGGCCTTCTGCAACAGCCTGAAATTCCCGAGTGGAAGTGGGAGCGGATTACGATGGACTTTGTGACCAAACTCCCAAAATCGCCCAGTGGTTGTGACATGATCTAGCTGATTGTTGATAGGTTGACAAAGTCTGCGCACTTCCTCGCTATCAAAGAAACTGTAGGATCAGTATTGCTCTTTGTATGAACTTGCTAGTGAACACTTAAGTGTCTAGCAAGTTCTTTATCAGTAATAGCACAGCGGAATGATATAAGTTAAAGCTACACTTATCAACTGGAGTTATTACTCCCCATGGATGTTTGATAAAACTAAATATAAGTATTTAATGAGAATCTAAGCATTGAATGAGAATGAACACTTAAACAGATTCTCAGTAAATGAAATGGAAATAACAATGATAAGCTTTGAAGGATTTATGTATTAAAAATCAATGTCTAAAACAGAGGGATAAACCCATCTATTTATAGACTTTACAAATACATGAACCTTGCCAAAAAGCAAGTTCAGAGACAAGTTGCAACAAGTTGTAATCTTGGAACTTGTACAAAAAGTTTAAGTAATACTAAACTAATAAACTACTGAAACATAAGGCGGTGGAAAGATTCTTGAATAAGTGCTGATGAATGACAAACTACTGATGAGTAGTTTGTCTTCAGTAGTTCTTCAGTGAACTCTCTGGTTTGGACTTCAGAACTTCTGATGCATTTCTTCTTCAGTACTTGTAGAATCCTTCTTCAGCAGTTTAGTCTTCTTTCTTCAGTAGTTCTATACTTAGAATAATTTGACAGAAGTGAATTAGACTAAGGTTTGCAAAAGTGGTTTCACCAATCCTTTTGTCCTAACAATCTCCCCCTGGATTGATGAAGCCAAAACCTTTCTAATTCCTTATTGTTTTCTTCTATCATTCATAATCTTCCATATCCCTTTGAACATGGAATTCTTCAACTGGTTCAGCTGTTCATAAGTGAGAGATCCTCTTTGTGGTTCTAGATGCTGGATTGTAAGCAGGTCTTGAGTTGATAGCTTCTTCAGATCATTCATCGACTTATAGGCTCTGCTTGTGAGGTCTCTTCTTGTCACTTGTACTGAGTTGTCATCAGTAAAGGACCATATGATGATAGGCACTTTAGACTTGTCAAAGTCTAAAGTATAGGGAACCATGCTGGTACCTTGGGATGCTCCTGAGTGTTGGATGTCTTCGATTTCAGTGACTCTTAGGTGGGATTCTCTTCCTTGTTCTTGTTTCATCACATTATGTAGTTGAAAGGTTGGCAAGTGATGCTCAGTAACTACCTTAGTATGCAGTTTGTCTTTAATGGTCTTTTGAATTTGATATGCAAAGGTGGAAGGATCCCTGAATTGGGTTATCAGAGGTTTCTCTTCAATGTCGAAGTCAGAATGGACTACTGTACTTCCTTCTAGTAGTACCATCCTGAAATCAGTCTTCACATTCTCCTCTGTCTTTTTCTTTGTAGCAGGTTTTCTTGAAACACCAGAAGTTCTAACTACTGAAGTTGACACTTCAGCAGTTTCAAACTTCTCTGGATTTGCAGCCCTTGCAGCCTTGTATTTTCTATAAGTCTCCACCATTCTATCTTCTTTCCATTTGGACATAGAGGCTTTTGAACCATAACCATTTGCTACTAATTCTTCAATCATCTGGGCTCTCTTGGCTTTTCCATCTTTACTTGTTGCAAGTTTGTCTACAACAAGTTGAGCTCTTCTTGTTAGCTCTTCCATGGAGAGTCCCTTCAATGTATAGGCTTTGGTCTTCCATGGAGCTCTTCTTGTTGTTGTCTTTTGTCTTCCTCAGCAATTCTTTCCAGGTTAGCCTGCCTTTGAAGTTATGCTTCATAAGCCTGTAGCTTTTCATCCAGGCTTAAGTCTAAATCATCCCTTGCTTCCAGATTTTTCCAAATCTGATCTTCCTTGGCTTTCTTTTGAACTGCCACTAAACTCTTCTCATGAAGTTCTGCTGATTGAGAGATTGGAGAAGGGTTTAGTACAGTCATAGTGGTAACTGTAGTAGTAGGCCTTGGAGGAACAGGAGTTGGTTGAGTAGGTTCAGTTGATCTGGAAGGCTGTTCAGCAGTTTCAGTGTTGGAAGTGTTGACTTCTGATGGGTTGACAACTACTGAAGGTCTGTCAACTACTGAAGGATTGTCTTCAGTATTTTCTGAGTCTTCATCAGAACTTTCACCATCAGAAGTTTCTTCATTGTGGCCTTGGGATTCATCAGACTTTTCAGCATCTTCTATTTTTTGTACAGAGACACCAAACTGTTGGGCCAGTTTTTCTCTTCTGGCTTGGTCTCTCTGTTATCTTTCTTGGATAGCCACTCTTGCCCTTATCCTGGCTTCGAATGACTCCCTAGGTTCCTTAGTTTTCTCCCCCTTTTTGGATTCATCAAGCTTTTTCTTTGAGAATTCAGAGAAATGACCTGTAAGAGTAGCATTCTGTTTGGAGTTGAAGTCAATCTTGTTGGACAGATCATTCATCTTAGTTTGTGTCACTCCAAATTGGTTTTTGATGGACAGCTCCAAGTCAGTTGTGTAGGTTTGGAAGTGATTTTTGATGAGGGTGTTCATCATGTGATATAAGGGACCATCTGGGCTGCATAGCTGGTTCATGTCTATGCTGGATGGCCCATGGAATTGGGTAGGCATTTGTAGTGAGGGGTGTGTTTTTGGGAGATCTTCTTGTTGTACGGAAGATGCCACTTTTAGGGAATCAGGGATTAAGTGGACTTTAACCTGATCCGGTGTGACTAGCTTCTTGAGCATAGATACACCAGGTGCAGGACCTTCACTTGTAGCCGTCAATTCAGTAGTTTTGTGTTGTGAATCATCTGAATCCCTGATTACATCCTCAATGAGGACTGTATCAGTTACAGCATGAGCTGAGCCCAACTCAATTGTCTCATGTACCTCTTTGTCTTGGTTCAGAGGATTTCCTACCTTAGGCATTAAGCCTTCATCAGTAGTTGCCACAGTTGAGGTCTTAGCTATGTTGCTTCTTTCCTCAGATCCACCACTGGGTGGTAAATGAGTAGTAGCAGCCTCAAAAGTACCAAGAGTTTCTAAGTTTGGGCTTAGAGACCCTGGTTCATCCTCATCTCTTTGGTTAGGGCTTTGAGTGTCCACATCCATTTCAAGTTCTGAGGCTATGTCCCCTGTTTGATGTTGTTGTTGGGGACTGACATGTTCGGATGGGATTCTCTCTTTTAGCCTGGAGAGAAGCTTGGCAATTTCAATTTCTGGTTCAGTAGTTTGGGGTGCTGGTTCAGTAGTTTGGTCAATGGGTTCAGCAGTTTCAAAAGAGGAGTCAATAGGAATAGTTTTCTTTAGTCTTTTTCTTTTGAAAAGTATGGTGATTGGTGCTCTTGGTGGGGTTTGAGATGGATGAGACTGAGAGGATGTTTCAGTCACATCTTTATCAAGTGCAGATTGCACATTAGCTAGTTCAGGCATCTCAACCTCCTGAACTGCTTTTCTTTTTGGGTTGGTGGGTTTTTGTTTTTGTTGCATGGGTTTCTTGGCCTTTAGGGGTGTAGGTTTGGAAGATGAGGGTTCCATGGGGACTGTTTCTGGTTCCCCTTGGTCATCTTCTGGCTAGGCATCCGGTTTGTTGTGCCTTGAGTATGCTTGTGAGGACAAAGGGTTTAAAATTGTAGTTTTACCCGCAAGCACCTCTTCTCCAAGTTCTTTTATTATGCAATGGATAATAAATCTTGGGTACAACAAAAACTTCTTTTTAGTATTGAGATGATGTAACACCAACTCATTAAAGAAAAGTGATGATGCCCTGAATTTTGTTTCATTTACTATGGAATGAAAAATAGGTTGAAAAGTTGAGGGCATCTGATCATAAGATCCAGTTTTTGGACTCAAACACCTAATAATATAATGAAAGAGAAGTTTATACTTTGGTTCAAAATATTTCTTAAAGATTGTAGCATGTGAGAGAGTACCTTGGTAACCACACTCTGTCATGGTTAAATGAATCTGAGAGTTTGGAAATTGGTCTGGGGCATTTACATCATCCAAACCCAGCCTAATTGCCAAAATAGCCGTGTGATTGCCATTCTTCTCCCTTGGATGGTTGAATTGAGGAGATCACTTTGTTGTTCACCGTCACCGTCTCTGCGTTTGCCCAAAACATATTTAGAGTTTCAGTGTGGATTGGAGGGTCGATGGTGAGGGCGGTGAAGTATTGGGATTTGACGACCAAATCAATGATTTCGTCGTATTTGGATCAGGCTTCTTGTTTTTCGAAGTAGCCTCTTTGATTGTGTCCTTGTTTCAGTACTAGAGCCATGTGGTTTGTGTATGTGTGGATCGAACAGTGTTTTTGCAGGTTTAGGTCTTGAGAGTGTTTTGTGAGAGAGGAGGGAATTTTTGCTTTTTGAAAGGATAAGTGTTGAAAAAAGTATTTATCGGAAGTCTATAACCGCCTACACACTTCTGATTGGGAAAAGGTATTTATCAGAAGTTTTTAACCGCCTAGGTCAAACTTCTGATGTGGGAAAAGCTTGATTTACCCTTTTTGACCAAACTGCTGATGAAGAACAAATATCATCAGTAGTTCCCACTTTCTCTTCAGTAGTTTTGAACAACTGATGCAAATGCTTTAAAAATACTTTATTCATAACTTCTGAAGTTTATTTTATCAGAAGTTAATCATTTTTCAGAAAAATATTCCCATACTGATGTTTTGTTCATCAGTAGTTTCTCTCTTGTTTGTTTTTCAGAAGTTTTCAGACTTAAAAACAAATGTAAGTGAAAAATGAAAATATGTGCAGAAAAATAAAAGAAACACTTACAAATTTAGCATCCCAAGCATGGATACTAACTTCTGAAATGTTGATGTGTCAAGGGGTTTAGTGAATATGTCAGCTATTTGATTAGCTGTTGCTACATGTTTCACTTCAATCTTGCCTTTTTCATAGCAATCTCTTATGAAATGATACCTGATTTCAATATGTTTGGTTTTTGAAAACTGAATAGGATTTTGAATGATGCTAATGGCAGATTTGCTGTCTACAAGCAATGGTGTCTTGGTCTCTTTGATTCCATAATCAAGAAGTTGATACTGGAGCCATTGTATCTGTGATGTACAACTTGCAGCTGCAATATATTCAGCTTCAGCAGTTGAAGTTGCAACAAATGTTTGTTTCTTTGATTGCCAGGACACTAGACAGCTTCCCAAAAATTGACAACCACCAGATGTTGATTTTCTTGACATTTTACACCCTGCATAGTCACTATCTGAAAAAGCTGATAACTTGGTATTGCTTGAAGCAGGATACCAAATTCCAAGTGTTGGAGTTCCTTTCAGATATCTGAAGATTCTTTTGACTGCAATGAGGTGTGATTCCCTAGGAGCTGATTGATATCTAGCACAGACACATGTTGAAAACATAATATCTGGTCTAGAAGCAGTTAGATATAAAAGGGAACCTATCATACATCTATACATGGTTTGATCAACCTATTTTCCTTGATTATCTGGTTCAACTTGTGTGGTTGGTGTCATGGGAGTGGAACATGATTTGCAGTCTTGTAAAGAAAATTTGTTTAATAATTCTTTAACATACTTTGATTGATGTATAAAAGTTCCATTTGTTTGTTGTTTAATCTGCAGTCCCAGAAAGTACTGCAGTTCTCCCATTGTACTCATCTCAAATTTTGATTGCATGAGTTTCTTAAATTCATCACACAGTTTTGTGTTTGTTGAACCAAATATGATATCATCAACATATATTTGAACAAGTAAGATATGATTTCCAACATGTTTTATGAAAAGAGTTTTATCAATGGAGCCTCTTGTGAAGTTATTTTTGAGTAGAAAGTAAGAAAGTGTTTCATACCAGGCTCTTGGAGCCTGTTTGAGCCCATAAAGAGCTTTGTCTAGTTTGTACACCCACTCAGGATGAGAAGGATCCTCAAACCCAGGTGGCTGACAGACATACACTTCCTCTTTTATCTTTCCATACAAAAATGCACTTTTAACATCCATTTGAAAAACTTTGATTTTGTTGGAAATGGCATAGGCCAGAAATAACCTGATGGCTTCAAGCCTTGCAACTGGAGCAAAGGTTTCATCATAATTAATTCATTCTTCTTGAGAGTAACCTTGTACTACCAGTCTTGCCTTGTTCTTTATAATCATACCAGCCTCATCTTGTTTGTTCCTAAAAACCCATCTTGTGCCAATTGGTTGCTTGTTTGGTGGTAAGGGACAGATTTCCCAAACCTGTTGCTTTTTGAATTGAAGCAACTCATCTTGCATGGCTTGTACCCAGTTGTTGTCTTTGAGGGCTTCTTGGTACTTTTTAGGTTCCAACTGAAAAATAAATGCTGAGAAGAAGCAAAAGTTGGAAAGTTGGTTTCTTGTAAGAACACCTGATGCAATATCACCCATGATTTGTTCAAGTGGATGATCTTTGTGTTCAATCAGTTGTTGTAAACCACTGATAGGTGTAGGTGGCTCTTGTACTTCATCAAACAAACCACTGAGGTTTATAATGTCTGGTTCAGCAGTTTCAGTGTCTTCAGTAGTTTTAGGTGCTGAAGCAGATGTTTGAGTTTGTACATCAGCAGTTCTAGAATCAGAAGTTTGTGAAACTTCTGACGGTTTGGAAGTTGACTTAAGGACTGTTTGAGGAGTCCATGGTGCTGGATCCTCATCATCAAACCTTTGATCACCATATAAGTAGGTTTAGATGAAGTAACAGTCTTTTCAGGTCCAAAATGGAAGCTGTCAAGGTCAAAAAGTTCAGCAGGATGTGCTGGGATAAGAGTGTGTTTTGACTCATTGAACTTGACATTCAGTGTTTCTTCTACTATCTTGGTTCTTGAGTTAAAATCCTTGTAGGCTTTTCTAGTGGAAGAGTAACCAAGAAAGTAACCTGAATCAACTTTGGCAGCAAACTTTGTATGCGCTTAGGATCGTCAAATCTACAAAGAGATTGATCAAACAAGTTTGATTCAGGTGCGGAATCCCTGAATCAATCACAATAATGATAATCAAACAATCAAAACACAGAAATCATCTTTCAAAGGTTTTTCTCATTCATAAACAACTCAAATTACACGTATTAATAATGATTACAATCAGATATAACGTGAAAATAAGTTGACACAAACACTAGGGAGAGACACAAAACAGGAGGGAATAAAATGACCAACAACTAACTTTCAAAAATTGCTTAACCTATTTATAGGCCTGCACATTAGCCCATATTGTATGGTCGAATGTGCAGGTTCGCCCAAACACTTCGTGCGAACTAAGCATTACATAACAATTAAAACTACATTCGCCCCTTTGTCTCTCCTTCGTATATATTCTCTCCTTCGCACCAACTAATTTCTTCATTCGCCCACAGTTTTTCACCTTCGCCCGTTCGACAATCACCACTAACACATGTTTATTGTAATCCAAAGCATTAGTCGCACAATAATGCATCTACAAACTCCCCCTCGACTATTGCTTGGATTGTTTAAGCCTTCGTTCTTCATCCATTCTCTTGTTCATCAGCTTTATACGCAATAATTTCTTCTCTTCCAATGTCATCACCTTTTCAAATACCTGCTTCGGCTTTTTCTTCTTTGCTTCAGGAACCTCTTGAGCTTTAACAAACTTGCCAAGCTTTTTATCATAGTCGCATCCGGCATTAATATCATGAGCAAAGCACAGAAATACCACACGCTGGTATTTACTTGCTTGTTCAGCATCCTTCACATCGCTGAAAATGGGATTGTAATACAACATAATGATATCCTCATGTGAACAATTCACTAACCACATGGGATCAAATATGTGTATCTTTCTGAAATTCTTGTCTCCATCTTTCAACACTATCACAGCTTCTGCAATCTTCCAATCGTAGTACCACCATATAAAGTCTTTTGCAAAATGTTGAGGAATCTGCAACAATGGAATATGCCTCAACACTTTTGGTGGTTTATACTTTAGAGTCACCTTAGGCAAACCAGTTATATCATCAATGGTTTTCTTGTGAACAATCCGCTTCGGATACTGAGGTTCAACTTGTTATTTTGATACATTTGGCACCTAAAACCTCCGAATAACATTTCCAAACAATCAATATTATCAAACAATCATTATTTCAATGTTTTCTTATCAAAACTAGGGTTCGAATGAACAAAATGATCAATTGATCAATCTGATGGATTAGACACCTTAGTTTTTGAATTATCTCCCCCTAAAACATTGATATAATGAATCCTGATCAAAAATAAAAACAATTATCATGTTTAAAACATAGTTTAATAGCATTTAGGGTTTGAACTGAAATTGTCAGATTAAATCTTCATAACTTGATGTTAACCTGTAAAAATGAGTGGAAAATGATCAGAATCAACAGACGAACACAATGGAAAGGTTTAAAATGCACGAGCAATAAGTGGACTTAGGATCAAAGATTTTGAAAAAAAATCTGTAAAGGGTTCGAATGAGCAGAAATGATATATATAGACTTCTCATTCGCCCGTTTACCTCGGTCGAATGTGAAGCTTATGTCTCCTTCGCCCCTAATAAAAGGTACGAATGAGACATAAGGGTTCGAAAGAGAAAACAACTAAAGAACTCTCACATTCGCCCAAAAAGAAACGTACGAATGAACAAGAAATTCCTCCTTCGACCCAATCGAATGGGCGAAAGTAAATCAGGAATTTTGAAAATTTTACCAAATCTCAAAATCGAGTCCCGTTCAAAATATTTTCCAACTTTTAAGCATCCGACAATCATATTTTCTTAATTAAAGATGACAAAGCTCAAATGGTTCATCAAGGTTTAGAAAATCGTCATCAACCACCATCAGCTATCAAAAATAAGATAGAAATGTAAAATCTTTTTGGATTTTCTAAAGTTTATGTTAAAACACACCTAAAATCTTTTTGAGTTTTGCAATTTTTGACGAGAAAATAAAATGCAAAAATGTAAAGAGAAAACAGTAAATGTTTTGGGATTTCCGGTAAAGGGATCATTACAGTTATTGAGAAATCTGATCACACCGTTGATCTTTTGATTATTATCATTAAAGATAATGTGTGATCTGGCAATTGCTGATATTGTGATCCACATAAACTCACATGCAGACTTTTGTGCAATGCTTTATACTGATACTATTATGTATAGTATAAACATAATTATCTGTGGTTCCCACGCACACGACATACTCCCGTATCAAGAAGTAAACGCACAAAGACTCATTGTAAAGCGTGATTATGCTTTCGTCGTCTGTAATTTACAAGGTATAATGCACAGAGGTGTACAGGTCAGCAAATTAATGCAGCAAAGTAACATGTGCACTTTACCAGGTTGAGGACTGATATTAATCATGATTTGCATCAGTGATTAATACGATGTAATAGATAATCTTTGATCATAATAAAACATGGAAAGTTCCTCAATTCGGTAACTTTAGGATTTGGCATAAAGCTCTTTTATAAAGACACCCTATCTGATCTAGGTCCGTAATGACTTACAGCAGAAGATCAGAGAGGCTATCCCCAGACAACTAATAACATAACGACCCTAAACCTCTGAGTTTTGTACAAATACCCTATCAAACGAAATTACGGTACTAAGTCCATATTCCAATGAGGAGTTCATCCACACAACAATTCGTTTGATATGTATGTATCAGGCACGCAATATTAGGTCTACGAAGCCTATCAGCACATCGCACAGACTCAGACACACGCCCTATATAGCAGTAAATTTCTTAGAATGTGTCAGATCCCCACTGATGTACTATCATTTCCCCTTTTTCTCCAGGAAATCAATTTTGGTTTTTCTGATTTTTTATAAATTTTTGAATTTACTGTTCCCAAGGATAAGCTGGAGCATTTCAAATATGTGACTGCCCAGATATCGTTTGTTCACAGAAATCTGACGGCATTAATCTAAGGGAAGAAGATATAGCAGCCAGCAAAGAAATTTTCTATTTTTTATGGATTTTGAAATTATTCAATGTTTTTGGATTTTTGAAATTTTCTGAAAAACAGTCAAAATTAAACTAAAAAGCGATAAACTGAGGTGGTGATCAGTCTTGTTTTTCTTTAATACCATTATCTTTCAAAAGATATTCAAATCTCGATTTATCAAAAGCTTTGGTAAAAAGATCTGCGCGTTGGTAATCAGTGTGGATTTTGACCATATCGATCAACTCTTTAGCATAACAATCACGGATAAAATGATATTTAATCCGGATATGTTTAGCCTTTGAGTGATTTACTAAGTCTTTTGTTAATGCGATTGCGGCTTCATTATCACAGTAAATAGGGGTTTTAAGAAATTGCAAACCGTAGTCCACCATCTGTTGTTGGATCCAAAGAACCTGTGAGCAGCAGCTCGATGCTGAAACGTATTCTGCTTCACATGTGGATAATGCAATTGCGGTCTGTTTCTTGCATTGCCAGGTCACGAGCCTGCTCCCCATAAACTGCATCCAGCCGTTGTGGATTTGCTGTCTTTGTCACAGCCGCCCCAATCTGCATCACTAAAAGCGATTAGGTCAAAATTATCATCATTAGGGTACCATAGTCCTCTCGACGGACAACCCTTCAGATATTTAAGGATACGTTTGACAGCTGCAAGATGACTCTGTTTCGGCTTCGATTGATAACGTGCACAGAGACATGTGGCAAACATTGTATCAGTTCTGGAGGCAGTGAGATACATCAGAGATCCGACGATTGCTCTGTATGTAAATGGATCAGTTAGCTCCCTCTTAGCATCAACTCCAATCCCGTGATTAGGTTGTATTGGGGTGTCCATCGGCCTCAAATCATCCATCTGGAATCGGCTCAAGACTTCAGAAACATATTTCATCTGGTGAATAAAGATCCCCGTTGGTCTTTGTTCCACCTGCAAGCCTAGGAAAAACTGCATCTCTCCCATTGCGCTCATCTCGAACTTTTCCTGCATAACACGTTCAAATTCTCTGCACAGAAGTTCGTTAGTAGACCCAAATATAATATCGTCAACATAAATCTGGACTAGAAGCAAGTCATCTCTGTTCGTTTAGTGAACAGTGTACAGTCTACCAGACCTCACTTGAATCCTTTTGAGAGAAGATACGTGCTCAGCTCCTCATACCATTGTCTTGGAGCTTGGTGCAACCCATAGAGAGCTTTGTTCAGTACGTAGACCTTATCCCGGTGAATAGGGTCTTCAAAGCATGGTGGTTGACCTACGTATACTTCCTCCTTGACCATACCATAAAGAAATGCGCTCTTGACATCCATTTGATACACCTTAAATTTCTTGTATGATGCAAACGCCAGAAACATTCGGATTGCCTCTAGGCATGCAACTGGTGCATAGATTTCGTTGTAATCGATTCCCTCCACCTGATGAAATCCTTGTACAACCAAACGAGCTTTGTTCCTTATGATCACTCCTCTATCATCCTTTTTGCACTTAAACACCCACTTCGTTCCAATTTTCTTTCTTCCCGGGGGCAGATCTGTCAGTGTCCAGACGCCAAGTTTCTGAAATTGCAACAACTCCTCTTACATAGCTTCTACCCAAGCGTCGTCCAAAAGAGCATCCTTGTAAGTTCGCGGCTCCACCTGCGAAACATAACAAGCAAAAGACCAGTCATTTTGAAAACCAGATTTTTGTATTTTGGCATATAAAGCAAGATTGCCAAGGTTTTCTGGTGAGTTCGCATTCCTCAATTGTCCTCTTGTCATCACACTACTACCAGGATCACCAATAACTTGCTCGATCGGGTGAATTCGATGTATCCGAGATTCCGGATAATCGGGTACTTGGACTCCCGTCTGAGTAGTTAAGTTCTCTGCAGAAACCAGATCATTACCCACATTCGATGTTGAAGCACCATTTGTAGTTGGGTTCACTGGTGGTGTCACTGTAGCATGGTCTAAGATAACTTCACTTGTAAAATCATCGTCGTCATCTTCAGATTCTGATGAATTCAACGTTGTGGAAGCTTGTTGAAATACTTCTTCTTCAACGACAGGAACATTGGTATCATTAGAAGCTGCTTGAGGATTCACGGTAATCGGACGCACTAACGGTGAAGTCACTGCGTTTTCGACTTTGTAATATAAACGTAGTACAGCCTCTTCAACCAAGCTATCTAGATTGAATGATTCAAAGAAATCTTTGTAATCAAACATCCAGTTTGGACCGCTTCCCTGTACATTCTGAGTGTACCGTTGTACTTCAACGTTAGCCCACTCCTCGACCTGATGAGTTCTTTTGTTGAATACCCGTTTGAGCGGGGTTGCATATCCAACAAAGTATCCTTCCTCAGCCTTCGGTGCGAACTTCTCAGATGGATTAAGCATAGTACAAGGAGCTCCAAACGGTTCTAGATACTCTAAATTCGGCTTGCGACGATTCAACAGGTCATAAGAAGTTTTGCCAAACTTCTTCACCGTTAAAACGCGATTGAGAGTATAACAAGCTGCGTAAATTGCTTCGTTCCAGAACATTACCGGAAGATTTGAGTCCGCAAGCATTGTCCTCGCCGTTTCAATTAGAGTCCTGTTTTTACGTTCCGCGACACCGTTCTGTTGTGGGGTATACGGAGCACTATATTCATGATGAATTCCTTTGTTTTCACAAAGATCGTCCATCTGTGCATTTTTAAACTCCGTCCCATTATCACTCCTAATCCTCTTGATCTTGAGACCATAGATATTTTCCAGACGAGTGAACAGAACTTTCAAGTTGCCAAATGTGTCGTTCTTCCTGTGTAAGCACATCACCCATGAAAATCTTGAAAAATCATCAGTCACCACAAGACAGTATAACTCCCCAGCATGACTTTTGCGCTTGACCGGTCCAAACAGATCCATGTGCAAACGTTCAAGCGGCAGTTCAACGGAATTAACTTTCTTTGGTCTATGGGATTGTTTGTGCTGCTTACCCTTTTTACAACTCACACACTTGTCATTTAGGTGAAAATGTTTGACGTTTACGCCTGTGACAAGTTCATTCTTCACCAATTGATTCATTTTTCTGAGGTGAATGTGTCCCATCCTCCTGTGCCACATAATGGATTCTTTTTCTGTAGCCTTGGAGAGGAAACACGTGACTTGGCCTTGGGTGGTCATTGCCTTTGACATATCGAGAATATACAGGTTTTTCACTCTCGGCGCCTTTAGCATCACCCACTCTTTCGGTAATTCAAACCCCGGCTTGAGTATGTAGCAAGATTTGTCGTCAAAGTACACAGAAAATTGCTTGTCGCATATCTGACTGACACTTAACATATTGTAATCTATCTGCTTCACATAAGAAATTCTTTCGAAGCTCACAATCCCATTACTCACACTACCCTCCATGGTAATATAGCCTCCTTTGTTCCCGGCAAACGCTACATAGCCTCCATTGATATTTCGAATATCGAACAGTAGCAAAAGATCCCCAGTCATATGGCCAGAAGCTCCACTGTCAACAATCCAAAGACTGCTAACAGGGCCAGCTGAAGCTCCCTGCACATATCAAGTAGAAAAGTTAGATTTTTCGAGGGACCCAAGCCTGTTTGGTCTTGGGTCTTTGAACTGATTGTTTCAAAGATTCAGTTGTCTCACAAACATCTTGGGTTTTATCAACCTCTTTCTTTTCACACAAAACTTTTTCTTTCTCAGATTTCACATTTTGTGAAGTTGAAGCACCCTCAGAACCCTTTGAAGACCAAGATTGTTCAGTCCGTTTCAAGATCCGGATCTGAGATTTTGAGGTCTCAGCCGGTTTCTTTACTTCTTCCATGAACGATACCTTCTTGGTTACCTTCTCTGATTTAACAGAGACAGGTCCAACTGCTGGTTTGACATTAGGTTTAGCAGGAACCTTTTTGTTTTCAGCAGTTGCGTTCACCAATGGTTTCTTCAATGGTTTCTCAGTGGCTATCCGGTTGCGTCTATCATAAGTCATCGGACAATTTTCCCTCCTTTTGAAATAGTTGTTTTGGTTATAAAAAGGTGCTTGTTGAGGGAAAAACCGGCTCTGTGGATAACTGTGATTATCAACCGGCCAATCATATCTTTGCTTCATCTCCACCTCATGCCTTTTGTGTCGTACATACGAGCAGTTGGCAAGTAAATGCTCCCTTTCCCCGCACTTAAAACACGCACGGTACTCTTCATAGTTTTCCTTGATGTTCGACTTAGAATAACTAGCAATGGGATATTGATCAACCATACACTGTCTTCTTAAACTCTCAGGAGCTGGGTCCTTTGAGTAAGCCGGCTCAATAAAACTATTTGACTTGTCTGTTGGTTTAACAAATTGTGTGACATTGACCTTTGGGTCTTTAGAATTATCCGAATGAATTTTCTTTAAAATAGCTGGAGGAATATCATTGGTTCGTTCATGTTTCGGAAACGAAATGGTACTTTCCTGCCAGATCTTTTCAATTTTAGAATAATTTGCAAATTGATTCGGATATTCTTCATCAGACATTATCTTATCGGAGGCTTGCATCCGATAGAAAACTTTCACAGGTTTATCACACGATTCATTTTTCTCATCATTTGGTTTTTCAACTTTCTTTTCAACAGACTTAACAACATTCTTTTCAACATTCTTAACCACTTTCTTTTCAACATTCTTAACAACATACTTCTCAACTTTCTTATCAACATTCTTTGCTGGTTGATTCTTTCTATGAGCGTTAGCCATGGGATGGACAATCTGAGATGGTGAAACCGGTTCAGTAGTGATGATGTGATTTTCATCAGGAATATTACTCAATTTTTCAACAACCATCTCAGACTGTTCATCCTCTTCATCAGAATCATCAGCAGCAACCACACCTTCATTGTTTCCCAGAACAGGTCTAACATCAGAATACGGGTCTCCGACACTGAATGTGTTGGACTCGATATCTGATGTAGAGTCAGATTTGACTAAGCTCTCCGGTGCTATCGCATGCAAATTATGGTTTTCGAACAACACCGGAGCTGGGACAGCTTTGTAGTTTGCACTACTCGACTGTGAAGGTTCTTCTATGATGTGGTCAACTACATAAGCAATATGCTTATAGCTTTCAAGCTTTTTGTTTACTTTCTCGGCAAAGCACTTGATGGTGGCCATTTCCAATTTTGTGTTTTCTAAATCATTTATATAATTGTTTATGGCCATTTGCTTTAAAGACAAAGTCTTTTTCAATTCAGAAATATCTTTCTTATAACCATCAAGTACTCTGTTGAATTCTTTTGATTCTTTCTGATACAATTGACAATTGATTTTTGCATTCTCAAGTTGAACCTTGAGTTGCTTATTTTCATCTGTCAATTTATCATAAATTTTGCAATTTTTAACACAAGTTGAATTGGAATTAACAGTAGATTCGGTACTTACCTGCTTAGGAGCTTCTGTCATTGCCATTAAAGCAAAATGAGCTTCCTTCCCAGCAAAAAACTTGGAGTAGTCAATTCTGGTGCAAGCATCATCCACCATGCATGACTTCCGAGTCATCAAGAAATCAGCTTCAGCAAGCAACTGGTCAATGTCGTCATCTAGTGAATTAACACTAGATTCAGAGTCAGAATCACTTTCCTCATCAGAATAAGTGGAATCAAACTGTTCTGGAATATCAGCAACAATATCCATAACCATTCCAGTCTTCTTCTCAACACAATCAACATCAACATTCATCTCATCATTCACCTCTTCAATCTTTAACTCACTCATCTTCTCAGACACAATCTCTTCTTCAACCTCCACCGGTTCATCCAAGTTCATCTTCTGTGCCACACAAGCCACATTACCAGCTGTAATTTCTTCCACACCCAACTGCATACCGGTTGAATCAAAACCCTCATCCTTCTGTATCACCAAAGCTTGATTTGGATTTTCAGTTTGGGTTTGTGTGTTTGGTGTAGATATGGGAATGATTGTTCGGTTTGAGTTCTGTTGTGTTTGGTTTTGGTTTTGTGATGTGGATTGTCTAGCATTGTTATTTTGTTGGTTATTTTGGCGGTTTTGATAGTTGTTGTGAGGTTGAAAGCTTGAAATGTTGTTTGAACTTTGGTATGATACTTGGTTTCGGTTTTGAGTTTGACGGTTTTGGTATGTAGAGTTGAATGGATTTCAATTACCTTGTTGTGCTGCTGTGTGCACTCTCTTTTAAAATGACCTTTTTCACCACAGTTGAAACAAGTTACTTTAGCTTTGTTGAAGCCATAAGTGGTGTTAGGAGAAGTTGAAAGATCCGTTCTCCCGGTCTTCTGAATAAAATCAGTGGCTCTTCTCATGATGCTTGCAAAAGCCCACTGTATATCCATCAATTCCATCTCTTCCTTGTCGATCTGTGCATAGTCCTCATTGGTCAAATTGTTGTTCCCAATTTGACTAGCAACCAGGCCATTGTATGATGCTACCATTGCTGAAACTAATGCTACATGTTGTTGAGAAATCTCAACAGTAACATTATTTAGGTTTGAAGTCTCCAACACAATCGGGCTTTGGTTCGGTTGGTTTTGGTTAAGTTGAATTTGGTTCATTTGAGGATTGTAAGATTGTTGTTGTTGAGGTTGGCTGGCAGAGTAACACGCTGCTTGTTGCATGGGTGAAAATGGTGGAATATAGGTAGTTGTTGTAGGATATGATGGTGAGGTATATGAAGATGTTTGAGCAAGGTAGTTGATTGGTTGTTTGGGTGGTTCAACGATGTTAGATACGCACGCGATGTGTGGAGCAACATTGGTAGTAGAACTGGAAGTAGTATAGGAAGAAGATGTACCACCAAGATAAAGTTCCGGATTCTGAGGAATTTGAGCCCTCTTTGCTTTCCTCTTCTCCTCCATTTCTTTGTTCTCTAGTTTCCGTATAAACTCATTGATCGTCCAATACTGGTACGCATCCTTATCTTTCAACACTTCAATATGCTGGTTCCAATACGGTGGCAACGCATCGGCAAACTTGTCCACCAGTTCGGACATAGGTATGCTAATCTCATAGCTTGACAGCTCTGTGAGTAAGTGGCAATACCTTGGAACCAATTTTTTCAAAGTTTCGTTACCCATGTAACTAAAATTCTCAAACTCTTTGCGAAGCTCCTCCATCCTTAGCTTCCTAGTCTTCTCATTCCCATCATGTCTGTTTCTCAACATGTCCCACAGCTGCTTAGACGTTGTGCAAGAACCAAACTAATGCAGCAAATCTGTGTTGATAGCTTGGGACAATTGAGAAAACGCCTTTTTCTCAATAGCAAACCTTTTCTTCTCATCGTCTGCTAGATTCTCCAAAGGAATAGGCTCTCCCGTGTTCTCCAAGATCGGAGCAACATAGCCTTTCGCAATCATTTGCCATGCCTCAGTTCCCTCTAAACCCATACCCTCCAAATGGATCTTAAATTTAGTCTTCCACGTGTTGTAGTCGACCATCTCCATCAGCTTAGGTGGTCAGTTTCCACTTCCAGATGACCAGTCTTGAATAAGCGTTGATATGGCATTGGTCGTCTATGTGTGAACCGCTGCTGCTGCTACTCCCCAATAGTCGCCAATCGGTTGTGGTTGTGGTTGCGCAACATGTTGAGGAATAGAACTAGTCATAGCCATATAGTTGATAAGTTGTGATGGTTGACTAGACTTTTGGGCAGCAACCGACCAAGGATCCATGGTTGTCTGCTGTTGTGGTGTCGTGTTGGGTCGTGGTGTAGTCGGAAAGTTCCACATCTTGATCTGAAAAAGTTTAAACCCGAAAAGATTAGAAAAGTTTAAAACAGTTTTCTCCTTCGTATGAATCGAGTGGTCGAATGAGAGAAAATGTTCTCCTTCGACCGTTTTCAAAGATACGAATGAAAGATATAACAAACACAAATCTCTTTCGACCGTATGAATTTCTCCTTCGAATGAAACAGGTATGGTCGAATGAACACCAATACACTAACAAACTCTAGGTTCGACCACATAAAACACCACCTTCGACCAAAAATCATTTGGTTCGACCGTTTAACACACATGTTCGCCCATTTCTCCCTAGGTTCGACCCTGCACTTTCAAAAACGGTTATTCTTTGAAAATCAGTTGATTTTGATCAAATTTTTCAAAAGTTGAAAGAATTTGATGATTTTAATCAGGTTTTGATTCGGATTTGATTTGGAACAAGTTTATCAAAGAGAATTATGCATTTTATCCATGAAAACAAGCTCTAATCAATCAATTTATCAACAATTCAATATTATCAATGAAAACATAAAGTTTTTGATCAAAATAGGGTCTAAATCTGCTGTAAAATTATCAAATTGTGGTTGTTTGATCCATAATGGCTCTGATACCACTTTGTATGCGCTTAGGATCGTCAAATCTACAAAGAGATTGATCAAACAAGTTTGATTCAGGTGCGGAATCCCTGAATCAATCACAATAATGATAATCAAAAAATCAAAACACAGAAATCATCTTTCAAAGGTTTTTCTCATTCATAAACAACTCAAATTACACGTATTAATAATGACTACAATCAAATATAACGTGAAAATAAGTTGACACAAACACTAGGGAGAGACACAAAACAGGATGGAATAAAATGACCAACAACTAACTTTCAAAAATTGCTTAACCTATTTATAGGCCTGCACATTCGCCCATATTGTATGGTCGAATGTGCAGGTTCACCCAAACACTACGTGCGAACCAAGCATTACATAACAATTAAAACTACATTCGCCCTTTGTCTCTCCTTCGTATATATTCTCTCCTTCGCACCAACTAATTTCTTCATTCGCCCATAGTTTTTCACCTTCGCCCGTTCGACAATCACCACTAACACATGTTTATTGTAATCCAAAGCATTAGTCGCACAATAATGCATCTACAAACTTTGAAATAGAGTCTTTGATGTTTAGAATGAAACATTGACATCCAAAAGCCCTGAAAAAGGAGATAAAGGGGCTTTATGCCATGAAGAACTTCATAGGTAGTCTTGGAGTGTCTCTTGTTGACAAGGACTCTATTTTGAACATAGCATGCAGTGTTAACTGCTTCAGCCCAGAAATACAATGGTAGGCCTGAATCAGCTAACATTGTTCTTGCTCCTTCAATCAAGGTTCTGTTCTTCCTTTCTACTACACCATTTTGTTCAGGAGTTCTGGGAACACTGTATTGTCTAATAATCCCTTTAGACAAGCAGAATTCATCCAGAGTTTTGTTCCTGAACTCTGTCCCATTGTCACTTCTAATGGCTTTGACAAATAGAGAATATTGTTTCTCTACTTGTAGAATGAAGAACTTGATGATTTCAGCAGCCTCATCCTTGGAAAATAAGAAGAATACCCATGTAAATCTTGAATAGTCATCAATGATGACCAAGCAGTACTTCTTCTTACCAAGCTCATGATTTTTACAGGCCCAAATAAGTCCATATGGAGTAGTTGAAGACATGTAGTTGTTTTTTATTCTTCAATAGACTTATAGGAGGACTTATGTTGTTTTCCCTTTAAACAGGATACACAGTGTTCTTGACACTGGTATACCTTTAAAGGTAGACCTTTGACCAAGCCCATTTTTGTGACTTTATTTATGGTTTTAAAGTTCACATGGCCAAGTCTCCTGTGCCAGAGATCAGTCTCTGAAGTTGATGCCTTTGAGAAGAAACAGGAAGTGTTGTTCAGTACTTTGTCCTTTTCAATGTCTACTGCATAGACATTGCCATATCTTTTGGCTATCAACAAAGTATGATCTTCAATGATCTTCTCTATCAACTTCTGGCCTTTTGGTGATATGATCTTGCATGTTGTCTTTGTGAAAAAGGAAGAATATCCTTTATCACACATTTGTGACACACTCAGCAAGTTGTACTCAAGGTTTTCAACCAGATTGACCTTGTCAAACTGTATTTTACCAGAGGAGACATTGCCATGTCCTAGCACATATCCCTTAGCATTGTTCCCAAAGGATACAGATCCTTCTCTTTGACTGATAAAATTGTTTATCAAGTATCTGCATCCTGTCATGTGCATTGAGCCTCCACTGTCTACATACCAAATGCTATTTAAGCCTCTGGAAACTCTCTGCACAAGATAGCAAATTAGTTAGATTTGGGAACCTAGGCCAGTTTGGCTTTGGGTTTGCTCTTGAGAACATTTACAGTTTGTTCTTGACCAAATTGAGGAATCCATGTCTTTTTGGCAATGGATTTTTCATTAAGAGAAATGGTGGTATCCTTTTGAGGACCACCATCAACTTTGGTCATCAGTAGTTATACCATGTTCATGAGATTTTTAATCTCAGCAGTTTGTGAAACTGCTGATGATTTAGGTCTAACTACTGAAAGAGAATTTTGAGAAAAAGATTTTTGTTGAGATTTTGTCTTTTTCTGAGAAAAGGTGTTTACTGGTTGTTGTTTCCTGGGAGAAAAAGTTTCTACAAAATCATTTCTGATTTGTTTTCCCACAACCATTGTTGAATTTTCTTGTTGTACTGAATACCTTTTCTGTATCTGCAAAATTCTGTCTTGTGGTGAACAGACCACAGATTTCACATTCTTTTGTCTTTTCTTTCAAAGACAAGTTTTTGACGTATTGATTGGTTTTTAGGTCATCAGTAGTTTTCAGGTTCTCAACTCCTGATGTAGTTGAAACTACTGATGGCTTAATGTCAGATTTTATCAGTACTTCTGAAGAACTTTCTTTATGAGTTTTTAGAAAGTTTTCATGGAAAGATGTGCATTCTTTCTCTTCAGAAGTTTCACCTGAAACAATTTTTCTCCCATCTTCGGTTGTTTTGGGGGAAAAATCTGTTGGTGTTTCAATGTGATTGTACCCTATGCCAAACCTAACACTTGAAGCACTTTGTTTGTTTAGCAATATTGGTACCCTTTACAAGATTCAACCCATTTTTCACATGTGACCTTGGTGTCAGCAAGCTCTTGTCTGACATTTCCTAGGTCATTTATCATGATTTTAATTTGTGCTTGGGTTTCAATAGCAGTGTTAGTTAACTTAGAAACTTCTTTTGTTTTTGCAGAAAGTTTTCTTTCTAAATCACATTTCATCTGAGTGAATTTTCTCTCAGAGTCATTTGCTTTAACCTTGTAAGTGCACATTAGTCTCTCTTATGAGAGCAAAAGATTCTTTACAAGAAGTTGAACAAAGTTTTGTCAAAGATTCTCTTGATACCTGTGACAAGGCAGATTTTGAGGTGCATCCCTCAAATGCCATCAAGGCAATGTTCTTTCTGCCATTGTCAGGCTCTCCCCAGTTGATGTCAAACATCTTGTTGTCTGCATCAGGGTTACACTCAGTAGTGTCAAAAGGAAGACTGCTCCAGTCAACATACCCTGAAGTAAATAAACTTTGTTGTGAGGGTTGTTGAGTTTGTGGAGTGGTTGAGCAGCTGGAAAGGGAGGGATTAATTGTTGGCTCTGCATCTGTTGAGCAGGCATCTGTACATATTTTACTTGTGGCACATATTGGTGTTGTGGAGCTTGTGCCTATACAAAATGTGCACTCCCTTGTTTTTCATTATTCCTGTTATAACTGGGGTTAAAATTATTTCCAGACTGAGATTGGTTAAAGCTAGAGCTTCTACACTCTCTAGCAAAGTGTCCCAACTTTTGACACTTGTGACATCTAAGTTTAGATTTGTCAAAGCCCAATTTTTGTTGAGTTGTTGAGTCCTGAAAACTTCCTTCCTGACCTTTTGTAAAATTTGTTTGTTTTTAAACTTAACATGCCAGTTGGTGTAGAATATCCATTTCTTCCAAGTCATCACTGCTGAAATTTTTAAATCATCCATGATAAAACACATGTTATCAGCAGTTTGACTAAAATCATTATTGTCATAACCTGGGAATGATCTTTCAGATGAGATCCCAGCAGTTATGTCAGTATTGTCAAAAGATCCAAAACTATTTGAACAAGTTGGTGAGTCTTGTCCCAATAGTGTTGTACTACCTGGTAGATAGTCATCAGCAGTTTTACCAGAACTTTGTAAACTTTTTCTTTTGATCAATTTCTCTTTCAAAAGTAAGTAATCTCCCATGAAGTTTTGTAAGAGTGGGGAGCTAAAGTCTGGTAAAAGATCTTAAGACTATAGAGTATGTTTCCCATTTTTCAGGTAAAGACCTTAAAAATCTATGAAGCATAGATACAGTTGTGTAGGTCTGACCATTTAATTTTAGCTCAGATATTAATGAGGAGAATCTTTCAAATTGTTGTGTTAATGTTTCCCCATTAATGTGAGCAAAAGTTTCATATTGTTGAGCCAGGATTTCTCTGGTGTTGGCAATCACCTCTTCAGTTCCTCCAAACTGTTCTTTGAGGCAGTCCCAAAGCTCTTTGGCACTATCACAATGTAATAGGCCAGAGTAGATTTTCATTTAGGAGTGCCATTGCCAACATAGAAAAGCTTTAGCATTCAAGCTCAAGTTTTAGTAAATCATCATCTGTATAGTCTTTTGGGTCTTTTGGAATTTCTTCTTTAGTTTCAAGATTGTTATTTACTGGTTTTATGAGGACCATATATCACAGATTTCCAGCAACCTGTGTTGGTCTGTGATAAGGTATGTGCCATTCTCCTTTGCCAGATATTATATTCATTCTTACTAGCATAGCAGGTTTATTGGCAAAACCAGTATTATGAGGATCCATTTTAAAGAGTATTGATTTGTCAAATATCTCTTAAACTAATGGATGTTGATAAAAGTGAACTTTTAATCCTTTATTGAATATCAATAAGAGCCTGTGTCTGATTCTCAATGTGTTAGATTGATATGTGATCAGATAAACCAGTGCTCTGATACCAATTGTAGGATCAGTATTGCTCTTTGTAATGAACTTGCTAGTGAACACTTAAGTGTCTAGCAAGTTCTTTATCAGTAATAGCACAGCGGTATGATATAAGTTAAAGCTACACTTATCAACAGGAGTTATTACTCCCCTCCTTCGGATGTTTGATAAAACTAAAGATAAGTATTTAATGAGAATCTAATCATTGAATAAGAATGAGCACTTAAACAGATTCTCCAGTAAATGAAATGGAAAATAACAATGATAAGCTTTGAAGGATTTCTGTATTAAAAATCAATGTCTAAAATAGAGGATAAAACCCATCTATTTATAGACTTTACAAATACATGGAACCCTTGCCAAAAAGCAAGTTTCAGAGACAAGTTGCAACAAGTTGCAATCTTGGAACTTGTACAAAAAGTTAAAGTAATACTAAACTAATAAACTACTGAAACATAAGGCGGTGGAAAGATTCTTGAACAAGTGCTGATGAATGACAA